>OY720450.1:78689251-78876751 GCA_963082715.1 Harpalus rubripes
TTCGTAAATACCTCATATAACTGACGTATTGACGGAAGGTAATGTGCTGACAACATCAGATTTTTTTTTTAATATGAAAAATTACTCCTACTGTAAAGGCCCATTCAGAATAAAAAAAAATAGCGGTAGTGTAAGAATTAGTGGCATCGGTAGCGTAACAAATTTATAGTAAAAATTATTTCCGTTCACAATGAAAAATTATTGAAATTATAGTTTCTAGGAATTTTTTATTATAAATTACTAGGATGCAAGGTTGACAGTTACAGCTGTCATTTTATTTTTGCACAAAAAGCAACTGACATAGATGATGACTTATTAATTGCACTTATCCACAAGCACTCCATTGTGTGAGATAAGCGAAAAGATTAAGGGAGTTTAAAATTATTTCAAATAAAGAAAATGCGTGGGCACAAATTGCCTTTGAAATAGGTGAAAATGGTAAGTTACGTGTTCACTTTTAATTGTGCAAAGTTTATTAATAAGTTTGTTTGTTTATATAGCGCAACGTCTGAGGTACACCGCAAAATGATCCTTTTTCTATTGCTCATTTTATCTGATGAAATAAGAAATAAGAGGCCAATAAACGTCAAAACTTGTCAAAAAAATTAAGCGGTAGCGTAGTGGCAACGTAGAAGTTTGGAGATTGCAAACTCCTACCGCTGCCATTGCCACTGCGCTACTACTAATTTTCTTAATTTTTGGATGTGAACGAATACATTTGCTATAAAGGTGCATTCACAATGAGATAACACTACCAATACCGATACCGATACTCTTACCACTAATTCTACCACTAACTTATTTTGTTTCCGTTACCTTTTGCCATTCACAATAAGGAAGACTTACCGATGCCGTTACTACTAAACATAACCTTTCTAGTGGGTAATTCATTTACTATCACAAAAAATATATAAAGTTTTACTAATGAATCCATTAATAGCTGGAACTATAGGACTTGCGCTTGGTATCTTATATTAAAGAAGTAATAATCGTCGACGTTTGTCGACAAGACCAATAAACTTGAACAGAGAACAGCAAGGAGATTATGAACATCTTATTCAAGAGATGAGGTTGTCAGACACGTATGTTTCTCAATTATACTCGAATGAGTACAATTTCATTCGAAGATTCATATTTTTGCAATGGTTTTCCAAGCTTGTTCTTTAATATTCAGGTTTCTAAAGCCAGTTACCCTTTTGTCTCATATTACAGGTTGTGATTCTGTTAATATTATTAATTTTTCGTCCATTTACAAAGCAAAATTCAGTACGCCACCGTCACAAAGCATAAACATAAAATATAACCTAGAAGAATATAATCCTAAATACACGCTGTTCGCTGTCTATTCAAATCCGACTATGCCCGAGTAGTAGCGCGGTAACCCGAAGTAGAGGTAAAAGTTTGGCTGTGCCAAACATTTGTCTCTTTACCGATACTCTTACCACTGCCACTCCCGATACCTCTTCATTGTGAATAGCATCATATAAAATGTGTTAAATAAATAAGTAGAAAAATTATCAGCAAGAATTAGTGGCATCGGCATCGGTAATGAAACCTCATTGTGAATGAGGCTTAACGCATTCAATATTTTACCCAGGCCACTACCACTGCCACTAATTCTACCGCTACGTTAATTTTTTTGTTGTGAATGATACTTAACTGGTTTTGAAAATATTGGTATATAATAACTTGTAAATTCAAAGAGCGTATCCCCACCTAGATCCTTGTTTTAGTGTGTAATGTTCTCGTTCGATAAAAATCATCTTGAATGCTGGGTAGACATTTTCCCAGTCGAGCGAGCAGCATAACACAACAATCTATCATGCTGAATTGTGAACTGTACCATATCCGATGCACATAACATAGGAAGCGATACTCGTTAACTGTTAAACATTGCCAACGGCGAACCGGGAATTATTAACCGTCAAAAAATCATCGCCGCTTCATTGCGCGGTTAATGTACGAGAAGATATTTTATATTTACGCATATCGATAGGTATTAATGACGGAAAATATGCAACGCAGAAGCTAAAGGCAAATATATGAGGTTCTTAAAAGGAAGAACAATAATAATCTAGTGAAAAAAAAAATGTATTGAAGACACCGCTGCAAAAGGAGGCAGCTCTAATTTTATACGGATTTCGGGGTCTTCAGAACTCAATATTTGTGTAGTCGTTATGGTCTTTATGGTTGTTATGTACTATAAAGATTGTTAAAATCGAATTTGGTATTCCCAGTACTGAAAGTGGTTATAGCTGGTTTATTATGGATTTAATTTATAAATTTAGATTTACGAATTTACATTTATAAATATAAACTGTACATATCTGCTTTTACCGGTTCATGATGAATTTAAGAAATTTATGATTTAGAATTTACATTTAAATTATCACCATATTTTATATTCTAAATGTAAATTTGTGAATACGTCCAATCATTTCACAGTATTTGAAACAATGATTTTGGTTGGGAAAATGACAGTTTAAAGTGACAGTTGAAACATTTTAATTTAGATTTGACAAATGGATTCTGAAAATATGGATATATTATCAATATTATCTGTAGAACAATGGAGACAGATTATGATAAAAGTTATAAATATCATATAACTGTCATCCCATTTGTGTCAAACCACGTGACCCAATATAAGTTGATTGGGCGTATTTCATATCTTTAAATTCACTATAAACCAACAAGGTAAATCGTAAATTTCAAATCTAAATTTCTAAATCTAAATTTATAAATTAAATCCATCATAAACCAGCCATTACTGTCAACAATTGTTAAGCGTTTTGACAGTCTTTATCATAACGACTGCTGAAACTATGTATTTATGGTTTTTATCACGTTGTTATTTGTCATGTGACAGATTATTATATCAATCAAATACTATTAATATTGACGTTTCTGCCAAATATTGGTGTTTTTATATTTTAGCAGGATGCAGTTTATTATACATATAGATTCTGTGTTGACTTGAATAATGATCACAAGAACGATAAAGTCTGTGGTGGAAGAAAGTTACTTTTGACATTCTCTGAAATCTCTGTGTGATGTGTGATGTTTCTGTTACATATTCAGTCAAAATAAAAATAAAAAAATCTTCCCATAAATTTTCAATCACGTTGAAATCATTTGTAGGAATTAACAAATCCGTTCTAAATAATGTAGAAGTTTCCAAACATGACATAAATATCATATTGTTCTTTAGTGGTTTTGGGAGAACGTTTGTGTACTAAATATAATTGACAATTCATTATTTAAAAAA
Source organism: Harpalus rubripes (assembly GCA_963082715.1). Taxonomy (NCBI): domain Eukaryota; kingdom Metazoa; phylum Arthropoda; class Insecta; order Coleoptera; family Carabidae; genus Harpalus; species Harpalus rubripes. Next base: position 78,692,520 of record OY720450.1, read on the forward strand.
AAATTAAAGCGTTGACAGGCAACATTAAGGTTAGATTAGATACATATATGTATAATGAAGTTAGCTATTGTCAAATAATCTGGTTCATTCACAAGTATGATTTTGTAAAGATTGTTAATAATACCGACGTAGGTTCTGAATTGATAAATTCATAAAGATTGTTACAAATGTCTTTATGATAACAATCTTTATATGCATAGCCATAACCTTTATGACTGTATTTCTCTGAATAGGCCACTTCATCTTTTAGCCAGATATATGGCCTAATTCTCTAAGCAAAATTGTTAAAATTAACAACCATTTTTAGTTGTTAATTTCAATGTCAGTTGCTAAGTTCAATTTCCTAATTCACTACTACATCAAGTTGCTAAAATTTAACTAGTCGTTACGTCGAGTTGTTAATCTAGCAACTGCATTTCTCTCGTTGTTAGTATTGAACAATCGTTGGTAAATGGTTTTTATTGAAAATTTTGTGTTAGGAAATAAACTTTTCCTGGAAATAGAGGGACGACAGCAGTTTTATAAACTAATATAAACCTACATGCCCAATAATTATATACATTTTTAAACAAGATTTTAGATTTCTGCAAAGAAATTTGCGAGATGTTAGTAATCCATTCCCGATCCTGATATCGGGAAAAAAAATAGATATTCAAACTGAGCAAGTGTTGTATAATTCGTGAATTGAATGGTCTCACGCTTCAAGCATACTGAGTCAGTATATGCCCGAAGGTATCATGTTACAAGATGAAGGGTTTACATTTATTCCAAACTTAAATATTTTAATTCCTAATATTGAACAAATTTTCATTTCCCGAAAAGATCTAAATTCAATTTTATGAAATTTATTTTCAACAATGTTAAATTTCTATTATTTTACTGCTAAAACTTCTAGACGATGGCCATGCGTCATTCCTGATGATAAGATTCTTGAAATTTCGAAATCGATCGCATAGAATTGAATAAACATGTATACTATACTGGTAAACTTCAACAGATTCTCCCAACACTTAATTTCTACGGCTAGCTATGGATCTTATAAAGAAATTACAGGGCAAAATTTCAATTTCTCAAGTCAATCATTTACAAAATTTCCAACTAGCAATTATCAGAACTGAAATGTAAAACTAACTTTGTTATTTAATTAGTCCAAAATTATCATGAAATCTACCATTAGAGAATAATGTTCCGCGGAACATCTTGCACCCCAAATTTTCTTATCACTCATTATTAAAAACTCAAACGTCAAACGAATCAAAATCTGTCACTTTAGGTTGTGAATAGAATAGAAATATGTACAAATATTGAGAATCGACATGCCTGTCAACTCACTTGTCAATAACTTTACTGCTATATTTAACAACGATTGTTCAGAACGACCGTTTTTAACAATGTCGTTAATTATGTATTTACTGAATACCAATTGAATGACAGTTGTTACGAGAGTTGCTAAAAATCGTCGCCCGATATTTGGCCTAATTCACTAAGATAGTTGTTAATATAGTCGTTAGGTAACAACTAAGAGTTAACAACGTTTTTTAGCAACTCTTGTAACAACTGTCATTTAATTGGTATTCAGTAAATACATAATTAACGACATTGTTAAAAACGGTCGTTCTGAACAATCGTTGTTAAATATAACAGTGAAGTTATTAATAAGTGAGTTAAAAGGCATGTCGATTCTCCATATTTATACATATTTCTACTCTATTCACAACCTAAAGTGATAAATTTTGATTCGTTTGACGTTTGAGTTTTTAATAATGAAAATTTGTGGTTCAAGATGTTCCGCGGAACACTATTCTCTAATGGTAGATTTCATGCTAATTTTGGACTAATTAAATAACAAAGCTAGTTTTATATTTCAGTTCTGATAACTGCTAGTTGGAAATTTTGCAAATGTTTGAATGAATTAAAAAAAAATTGCCTTGTAATCTCTTTATAAGACCCATAGCTAGGCGTAGAAATTAAAGAATCTGATGAAGTTCTCCAGTTTAATATACATGTTTATTCAATTCTATGCGAACGATTTCGAAATTTCAAGAATCAGGAATGACGCATGTCCATCGTCTAGGAGTTTTAGCAGTAAAAATAATAGAAATTTGACATTGTTGAAATGGTTGTTTAATCTTAATGTGTAACAAATTAAAATAAATTTCAAAAAATTGAATTTAAATCTTTTCGGTAGAGAATCTGAAAATTTGTTTAATATTAGGAATTAAAATATTTACATTTGGAATAAATGTAAACCCTTCATCTTGTAACATGAGACCTTCGAGCATATACTGACTGAATGGATTACTAACATCTCACAAATTTCTTTGCATTTTAAAAATGTATATAATTATTGGGCATGTAGGTATATATTAGTTTATAAATAGTTTACCTTTGCTTTCGTCCCTCTATTTCCAGTAAAAATTTATTTCCTAACACAAAATTTAAAAGAAAAACCATTTACCAACTATTGTTCAATACTAACAACGAGAGAAACGCAGTTGTTAGATTAACAACTCGACGTAACGACTAGTTGTTAAATTTTAGCAAATTGATGTAATAGTGAATTGGGATTTTGAACTTAGCAACTGACATTGAAATTAACAACTGAAAATGGTTGTTAATTTTAACAATTTTGCTTAGAGAATTAGGCCGATTTATTACCAGATTTTAGGCATTGTACTTAACTCTAATCTCTGTACATTTTTGTGTAAGTATTGTTCGATATGTCTTGCAAGGTAACTTTTACTATTTACACTAGGTTTTTACAAAGTTTTTCAATCGTGCCAAAAGTAAAGGGTCTCGATAGAAGCTAAATCTAAAAATCAAATGAACTTAAAAACAAAAAGACCCATAAGTCTTTGTAGTCTCTTTTTATTTCGCTGGTGGTGCAGAAACATCTAGTCGCTATTCAAATTTCTTTGTCCTTTCTTTTCTCGTTGGTGTGAAAATCAAGTAGAGCGTTTATTTAATTGAAACCTGTGAGAAACGTGGAAACTTTTTGTATCCAACCATAAATTACAAATCCCTTTAATTCAGCATGTATCTCTAGCAAATTCGCGTTGGCTCGGTCTGGGTCTGTGAGAATTGAACTCCACGTCACGTATTTGTGTCGACACGGCACACCAAGATTTGCTGCACAAGTTCCCGAAATAAAAACAACGAAACAACAAACTGTTAAGTTCATAAGTCGCTTCACATGTCCGACACTGACAATTCAATCGTCTTGTGATAATTCAACTATGTTGGGAGGTAATGGCTTTTGACGTGCAGCTTATCTCGGTTAATTAGCGAGCTGCTTGTTACCCTGACAACGTGTCATTTCGTTTGTTATTGTTTATAACAAGCTAATTGATTAGACATTCTGCGGAAGCCTTGTCATTACGGATTTACCATCGTTATGGAGATCTCAATTGATTTATATACTTGTCATTCGGAATGAGAAATTGTCGCACTTTCTATAGAAACGCAAACAGCTACGTCACTGAGAAATTAACAAGAAATGAGAAACAATTATGTGAATAACTTTATCTGTTTATTTCTCTTGTGTTTACTTTTTTACCCTAAATGTTTTCCTGCTGAATTGACAATTATCATTTATAATACAAATTAATTCTTTCATATAATTCTTAACACTATCGAGGGGTTGAAAAGAGCATATATATATATATATATATATATATATATATATATATATATATATATATATATATATATATATACAGGCTGGTGACTTGGAGGACGCAGCATAGGGGTTTCAATGGTAAAATCTTTATGTATAGTTATTTGCTCCCCTAATTATTTTAGAGCAAAGGTGTATTTGGGTTTATGCTACAGAAAAAAATACTGCATCCGAATATGTTATTGTATATAATTTTTCAAATTCCGGAAGCGTAAAAACAGTCGAAAAGTATAACAATTTTGCAAAAATTATTGATGCCATGGAACAAAAATTTAAACAAAATCGCAAACATTTGTCATATATTCTTGCCGTTTAAAGTTATTGTAGTTGATGACAACAATGTAATAGTTCATTACAACAATGCAGTTTTACGAGAAAGAAATTTAAGAATTCTTTAAGGGTCAAATTTTTGCGAAAATGTTATTGTTTCGGAAATTGAAAATTATACACAATAGCATATTCGGCTGTAATATAATACAAATACAATTTTGCTCTAAAATAATTAGGGGAGCAAATAACTGCACATTAAGATTTTATCATTGAAACCCCTATGCTGCGTCGTCCAAGTCACCACCCTGTATGTATGTATGTATATATATATATATATATATATATATATATATATATATATATATATATATATATATATATATATATATAAAGAGAGAGAGAGAGAGAGAGAGAGAGAGAGAGAGAGAGAAAGGGAGAGAGTCCGTTTTTTGAGGCGCACAATTGGGATCTCGTAAACCATAAGAGATAGGAAGTCTGTTAAATTGGAGCAAAGTTGCTCCGTTAGTATACCATTTTAAAGATATATTTGTTTTTGTCTAAAAATTCATAGGTCACTAGATAAGTGCAAAAATTCAAATTTTGCTGATTTTTATTTTAACAAATATGAAATAATATGAAATTTTAATTTGCACTTCTTTAGGACACTTTTTTATTTTCTTTTGAATTTTTTTTTATTACCATTAGATTTCGAGTTATAAAGTCAAAGTTATGAATTTTATATGGACACCATATTGGAAAGTTACACTATTGCAAGGAGAATTTTTTAGCTTTATAACGATGTATAATTTATTCATGTTCATTTGTTTCAAACAGCAAATATGCAACAATTATTAATTTTATAGGGTAAAAACAATGATTGTGGCAATGAAACAAATGCAAACATAATTATTTTTTTATTTTCATTTCTAATTTCCTAAGTTAGATCTGAAATTTTATTCAGTTCAATTAATTTTAATATTTTTATGTGGACCTCATAGTAGACGAGGACCATATTGAAAACGAAATTAGAAAAGTGTTTCAGAGCCGAATAAGTTAAAAATATTAGTGACAATGAAGAACATAAACATATTACAATACTTAACTTATTATTTCTTTTGTTTCATTGCCACAATGCGCTGTAGTCCTCAATTTGATATTATGAGTCCACATAGATCTCACGCGGCCAGAACGGTCAAAAAACTGTGAGACCACGTTGTCACCACAGGGTACTTAAAGTGTTTATTTAACAAATTTCCGAAAATGTATGTGATACATATTAAGAAAAAGAAAATCGACCAACTTTTCTCGTTGATCACAATATCACGAACAACCAAACGTAGTATAATAAAACAAACAGTGTTCTCTCTAACTATAAAGTATTTTATGACTTCGAAAACGGTTTGAAACAACTCTCAATGCAAATACTATAACCATCTCTCCCCCCGCGTCTTCCTGCTTTGCCGCGACAGCGACAGGAATGCCAACCCAGCAGGGGGCACAAAAGCAGAATACGAAGACAGTCCGTTATTGAAAAGCAGCGGAAATCACAAACGTAGGAAGGACTTTAATACAGTTGTCGAACGGAGGTGAAAATGAAAACTGAACGTGCTGCGCTGTCACTCTTCTCTTCACTCAACTCAATCCAATCGAACGGCGTATTATCCCCCTTTGCCGCGCAAACCGCCCTATGCTGATGAAATTGTTCTTTCCACACATGGGAGGCGAAAGCTTTGTCACTTTCGTTACCAGTTCCGATTTAAATAAAAAACATCATTGTTACATTTGTGCATTTCATTTACACACTTTTTGTGCAAATTTTAAATGTTGTAAGTATAATAGTTCGATTCTTAAAAAATTAGTATACTTATTTTTAAAAAAATTCCGACAAAGTAACTACCGATGTGGCAAAATTGGTGAAAATTCTTTTGTACCATATTACTCGTTCATAAGTTTCAAATTGTGTTAGTTAAAATAAATTTATCAGAAATAGTTTCTTTTTGTTAAAAAAAAAAACATTCCGCGACATGTTTCCACACAACACTTCCCAGGTACTGTAATACGCCTTTTCCCTAAGGTGACTATAATTATTTAGAATGAAAACGGGACCGGGGCGGAGAGGAGTTATCAAAATCAAAATTTGCCTATATGGTATGTAAGTTCAATAATTTATTTTTTGTGCAACCGGACGCGAAATAAGCATTTCGAAGCCGCAATACAGGCCGCGAAATTCAATTTCGCGACCGTTGTCATGGTAGCGGCCGCGAAATTAGGTAAACAATCACTTTGACACTTGAGAATTGCTTGGTTTTATTTATCAAATGTTAATCTCATAGCCACCTAGAAAGCTAACTTTCTATTTATAATGAAACTGTTGAAAATTAATAAAATTTGTAATTACATATTTTTTACGGTTGCACAAAAAATATTGTGTACACCTTGTCCGCGAAATCCTTTAGCGCCGTCGAGATTGTCTTGCCTCGGCCGCAAGCGGCCTCGGCGACAATTTTTCTCTCGGTACGCTAAAGAGTGATTTCGCGGCCTTGATACAAATAACTATTATAATCGACAGTTTAAAAAAATTAAGGTTTTCGACCGCTTGCATTATTATCCGATTTAAGGTAGCACCATCTATTATTTCGAGTGTTAAAAAAGAGAAAGTAAACGTTTATGAAGGAGTCACAAATATGTACAACTGTTCAGTTGTTATAAACAAGTATATCAATAAATAAAAATCTAACAAATTTGTAAATTGACATGAGGCATTGCTCTAACCATTGAGCCACCGGAGCTATAATAAAATGAAGATTAAATTTTAAATACCGGGATTAAATAAAACTCACTAATCCTAAAATGAGGATTAACTTAAACATTTTCGTGAATCGTTAATTATTATTAATTTAAATACATATACCATTGTTCTATTTACTTTTTTCTTTTTATAACGTTACTAATATTACTTTGAAATAATTAGTTCTTTGATTGTGGCATTTATCTGTGTTACATACATTTGGATAACTGCGTTTTGTTTGTTTAAAGCTTAGCTCTGGGATTTAAATTGTAGATAATTTTATAAATTTATCCATAAAATATATAGAAAAAGTATTTATCCAAATCTATAGTAAATTTAATAATATTTAATTTTTATAACATTAATCTCGAAAAATAACATTTAAAGGTATTTTTCGAAGGAAAACTATTTTGAGCTTCTAGTAAAGTGCCATTTCCGGTTGTCCGATTTTCACCAAAATCTAATGGGCTCTTTCCAATACAGAAAAAGTTCGAAATACAAGGTTCCAAAATTTTTTGTATTTTAGTATTTGAGTTAGAGTGGAGGATCTACACACAGACATCATAATGTTAAAATTGGATTCTAGGGACCTTAAAACGTGGTCATTTACCAAAATCTCAATATGCGATTTTTAGCACGATCCCTATACCTCCCTTACCAAGGGTAGCGGGAGGTAAAAAACGGGACTGTCCCGTTCTGAATGTTACCCTGCATTTCCCGGACTCAAAATTGCATCGTAAAGTAGTACACAGTGGACAATATGAAATAAAATCCATTTACAATACTATAGAAGTATATTTAATACTTTGTCAATGTTTAACTATGTACGAGCTCAAATCCATAATAATTCTGCCGGTTTAAATTTTCGACAAATTATAAAATATACATAAATGGTTATAAATTTCTACAAAATTCTTTCAATTTTAATAAATTATTACTAAACATACCTCAAAAGACGTTCTCTGCAACATGTGTTTCCTGGACAGTCTTTCAAATTACACATAAAAAATTATACAGTTCATTGTTTCACGAAATTAACAATATACAAAATAATTAATAAGTGTATTAACAATATATATCACTATTTACACTATAATGTTGTGATAAATATGTAAAAAGTTTTTAAAACTATGGAAACGTCATATTCGTTCATATATTCTCTACCGTATGAACAAGCTTAGCTTCGCTTGTTTTTGTTAATTAGTCAGAGCCGCCTTGTGGAAGATTAACGCGTGAGTTTAAAATGATTTAAAAATTATTTAGCTACGACTATAAATAATATGTATATTAAATATGTGGTTTTTACCAGATAATACTGTCCGTAAATCCCGCAGGGAATAATGACCCGGGAATAATAGTAATTATTTTTTATTTCCTCCAATGCATTAATCAGAATATTATATCCCCTTAGTTTATAGGAACAACCCCTTATGCCAATGCTTCAATAAAAAATCTGATGTGGCCAGCACATTATCTTCACTTCTATGTATTTTGTATAAATGTCGTACAGAAAGTTCCTTGCAAAAGATTTTATTTCTTGTACATTATCTTAAAGCAGTCGTATGTATTTTATACATACATACTGTTAACTGCACTTGACACTGACATCTTTCAATCAGAATTTTCTTAATATAGCAGCTGTTTTCAGAGTTATAGCATAGCTGGCTAATATATGATATTTAATTTCTTAATAATTTTTTAACGCTATATCCATTTAATATGAAATATAAAATGCATTTAAATCGTATAGAGGATATAATATTCTTTAATATTTATAATAACATTAAGGGCCAGTTTCATAAAACGTTGTTAGCTGATCATGTGATTAACTACACATTGTAACCATGGATACGTATCAAAAATACATTGGAAAAGAATCTTTGTCAAAGTTAACAACGTGATTAAAGTTAACAATGCTTTATGCAACTGGGCTTAAATGTGAAAAAATGATATTTAACATCGTTTTTTCAAGAAAAACTGAAGGTACTTCCGGTTGACCAATTATAAAATCTAATCAGCTCTTCACATGGATGTAACGAAGAGGAATACGAAAGAATTATAATTTTTTGAATTGTAGTATGGAAGTTATCGTAGACATACACACACACATACAGACATCATCGTAAAAATAGTAAAATCGTATTCTAGGGACCCTAAAACGTGCTTATTCATCAAAAAGTTCCCACCGAATTTTTTGACCTTACCTAAAGGTAACGAAAGGTAAAAATTTGTTTCTATTTGATGAAGTCAACATTTTCCGAAAACATTTGTTACATACGTTATTACCAGTCTGTTAATCTGAATTATTTATAAGTATACCTAAATGATACAAACTTCATTCATTAGCTGTAGGGTTGCATATAAAAAAAATGCGAACGAAGCAGGTAAAACTCGTGTCCCTCATAGGATTTCATTACCATTACGATTTCGGTGATGTATATATTTCAGCAGTGAAATTAATGTCATCTCCCTTGAAGATCCATGCAAAGAGAACATTATAAAAACTCATTTTGATCTCTGTGGACACATTTACATTTCATGCAAATGTACTTCTGGCTTTTTAAATTGTTTAACTTTGCAAGTTTTTGAAAAAATCAAGAGAGAAGTTCTATGTCAATTAAGAGCAGCAGCAGCGGTATCAGAGCCTACTTATATTCGCCAAGGCTTTCAGAAGTGATTAGTTTGATTTGATCTTTTTCTTTTCGGTTTTTATTCTGCCACGTAACAAGTTAATTTCCGATAGAATCTCCTTATATGAGATGACAGCTGAACGAGATATTCCCTTCCCCGATAATTGGATCGGACAAGTAAAGAGATTCTGATCCAAAGTGCTGTGCCTGTGCCTCCATCATTACTTCTATGTTTCCGGCCTTTTTCGACGTACTTTTGATCTCCCTTTATAGAAGTACGTGCAGGGTACAGATAATAAAGAAAGAGGGTAGGTAATACAATCTTTTTACTTTGTTGTCCACCAGTAGTAAAGGATTTCTAAATGTTCTATACAAAATTAGCTGGAGTAATATATAAAAATTTGCAAGAATGGTATTCGATTTTGTCATATATAATATCATAAGTGGTGAATTTTTGCCGGAAAATTTTTCAAATTGTTACGAGAGCTAGTTGTCTAGCAATTTATTGAGTGGCATTGACAAAAAAATCACGAGTTGTCAACCGAGTGATTTTTGATCAATGTCACGCGATAAATTAGCAACAGGCCCGAGTAAAGCAATCGAAAAAAAAATTCAGGATAAAGTTTAACCACGCATGGTATTCGGATGACTATTTCCAAAATAAAAATCAAGTAATCATTTATATATTTTTCCTCTCGCTAAGAGAGGTATTGAATTCATGCTAAAAATCGCATATCCAGATTTTAGTGAATCAGCACGTTTTAAGGTCCCTAGAATCCGATTATAAATTTTTACGATGATGTCCATGTGTGTGTCCGTGTGTATGTGTGTGTATGGATGTGTGTGTGGATGTGTGTGGGGTGTGTGTGTGGGGTGTGTGTGTGTGTGTGTGGGTGTGTGTGTGTGGGTGTGTGTGTGGGTGTGTGTGTGTGGGTGTGTGTGTGGATGTGTGAATGTTGGATCCACGATTTCTCAAATTCTATAAGACTTAAGACATTTCTAACTACGGATTCCTCAATCTAACAATAATGGGAAGAGTTGATTAAGTTTTGTTAACAATTGGACAACCGGAAGTAGTAGTTACAAGAAAAATATCATCCAAATATTATTTATCGAAAATTTATGTAAATACTTATATTAAATAACGTTAAATTCTTTATTCAATAAATATAAATTCATTATTATATCTTCTACAGATTTAGAGATAAACAAATGCATATAAAATAATTTGATGTAAAAGTTCTCAGATCAAATTACTTAAGTAAGAAATTTAAATGTTTGTAATTGACACATAAATGTCACTGTAAAAATTTGTGTATGCCACTGTCAAAAATATTTGTACATCATTATGAAGATTATGAAAATAAAAAAAGTCAACAACGAAAAAGAATATACGTAAAAAAGAATATAAAAGGAATTTGCAAAAAAATGACGAATGTAAAGAAAAAGAAAAGCAAAGTAAAAAAAGAAAATTTCAGGATATTGAATATAAAGAAAACATAATTTATTATTATTTAATTATATTAAAATATCCCATAGATTTTGCAAATATATGTAAGAATTATTTTGCAGTGAGACATGAATGTATATATTTGTATTTAAAAATATTAATTACAATTAAAAAAATTATATTGATTGGCCCGTTTTTCAGTATCATCCTGTATACTTCACTAAAAATAGCTAACAAGAAAAACGTTCCGCTTCGTCAAAAAAAAAAAAAAATAATAATCAACTGATTTAATGCAATCCACGAATACTAATTCATGTAACAAATTTTCTTTGTCTGCCGAAAGTAAATATGTTCTGTCATTACATAAAAAATTAGAATATTAAAAGTGCATTAGTTGCCTAACAAACATAATACGTTATTGTTTACTCATCTAAATTTAGGTTACTAGGATACTATTGATGACTCAGATTAGCTTTACGAAACAACCATAAAAACATACATAAAATATAATAACAGTATCATATATTATCATCCATTACTCAAGGTTTTGCCTACATTACTTGCGCTTATTATAACTAAACTAAATTTGCAGTTTTTTAAAAAAATAAATATTATACATTGAGTTTGCGTCGGCTTTTCCGATGGCGCTATATTCTGCTAATCTTCTTGTATTTTTTAAATTCTATGATTTTAATGACATACAAGGTGGTGACTGAAGACCTTAAGAAAGTTTAATATTTACGGAACCGATATGAGGCAAAAATTTAGAGACAATTTAAAAGGAGAATATTTAAAGAAAATATATTGAAACTTGTCATACACAGCCTTTTTTGTATCATTGTATATAACGCTACAATTTTCGTCTAGCCCAATTTTAGCGTTTTATATAATGGGTTGTCAATTACACAAATATTCCGTTGTCCCGTTTTTATTTATATATTTGGAACTTTACGGTCCGTAAAATATGTTGTTTGTGTCATTCTCTTTTTTGTCTATTAGAGGTTTGTCAATACGGAAGTGACGTCCGGAGTGACATATGTCCAAAGCCAACTCTGACCGCCAGTTTTATGTCAGTTTTTCTTGTCGAACTCGGCGACAAAATAATTTATAGTGTGAATTTTTAACGCCGGGTTTTTACATCATATCATATGAACGGAACATCAAAAAGGGATATACACGCTGTTCATTTTGTTTTTGAAGGGACACAAACAAAAGTGATGTAACACGACGTAACAATACTAAACTGTAAATGGTATTAATATATACCATATTCATATTTGAGTACAGTCTAATTTTTTTTACTCAACTGTGTAACAAAATCTACCCTCTTAGCAACGAGTCCGGTAGGTACGTTATTAAAGATATTTTATTCAAGGATAAAGTGGACAAAACGAATGTTTGGAAAAGTATAGCGTCTGTATTAAATGAAACTGGTTAGTATATTTACTTACTATGTAATAATATTTTCGTATGCATTCTTGTCCATTTTAACAGGATATATTTATTTATTTACATTTGCGAACTATATACCAGAAAAATCACATCTGCGCATGTGTATTCAATGTTTAAAGTAGCTGCATAAAGTAGGGGAGACCGGTGTCAATTGTAACAGGTGTAAATGTAGCAAGGGTAGGTAACAAGGCCATCTTTTCGAAGTAAATTAAAACGCGCTTGCAGAGTGAATCAGAAAGAGTCATAGCTCTTTGGTATTTAGTGTAAATATATACGCGCAAATACGGCATCTGTTTCTGACGAATGTCTATAAATCGACAAAAAAAGTAAATACAGGTAGTGACACACATTGTTTCTAAAACACTATAAGTGCTCTGCTCGGAAATATTTCAAGTTAAGGATCAGTTTGTGAGTTATATCTGCTTTTATTTTTCATTAAAAAACATTTAGAATTATTACCTAATAAATACAAAAAAGCAAATAATATCTTTATAAGTGAAGCGGTGTCAGTTGTAACACATGCCACGGTGTCGATTGTAACGTGTTTAATAATTAAGTACAGTATTGATCATAATAAAAATTACAAGAAAAAACCACTGCTATCGAAAACATAAAAGAAGAAGAGCAAAAAAAAAACCAAAAACACTTCCGAAAGTAACAGTCGCAGATTACTCTTCAGATGGCTCCGATAAGGAAACTCTCTGATATGTATTGGCCCAATTTTTGAGCACAGGAGACTGGTTGCAGTGGCGTAAATGTAAAATCTGGACACCGGGCAAGTTAAATTGTACGAAGAAAGACCTGTTTTATGTTTACCTAAACTGCAATTTTGTTAGCGACTAAGGCATTGGTCAAAATGGTCCATATCACCAAAAGAATATATATTTTGTTTGGTTTTAGTTGAGTCATCTGAATTTTGTATTTTCTGAGGTAATAGATAAATGTTTATTTTTTCAATAATTTCTTCTTTTATCTGTTATTTTATCTTATTACATCACTGTTAAAATTGGTTGCAATTGAGACTGGCACTGTTACTATTGACACCAGTTAGGTGTCAATTGTAACAACATTTGTACTGCCTGACTAAAAATCCTTATACTTTTATATTTGTCACATTTTCAAAAGTTTAAAATTCAAAATATTATTCACTAAGGTGGGTAGGTTCTCATATAGGTAATTTCAAAATTTCGAAATGCAACGTTAACTCCTGAAAAATAAAAATTTAAATTTTGTAACAATTGACACCGGTCTCCCCTACCAAACTTAAAGTAAAAGTAGAAGCGAAAAGAAAGAGAAAAAGTAAAATAAAAATCTGATGTGGCCAGCACATAACCTCTCGCCAGATAGTTTACCTTTACAAATAAATATATACATGTTTCACTACAAAATAATTATTTTAATATAAATTATGTACAATACATACATTTTCTTTATATTCAATATCCTGTTTTTTTTCTTCTTTCCTTTTCTTTTTCTTTTATTCGTCATTTTGTCGCAAACTCCTTTTATATTCTTTTTTAGGTATATTCTTTTGCGTTGTTGACTTTTTATTTATTTTCATAATCTTCATAATGATGTACAAATATTTTTGACAGTGGCATACAAATATTTTTGACAGTGACATTTATGTGTGAATTACAAACATTTGAATTTCTTGCCTTGAAGTAGTTTGATCTAAGAATTTTTACATCAAATTATTTTATATGCATTTCTTTATCTCTAAATCTATAGAAGATATAATAATGAATTTATAATTATCGAATAAAGAATTTAACGTTCTTTAATATAAGTATTTACATAAATTTTCGATAAATAATATTTAGCTGATTTTTTTCTTGTAACTACTACTTCCGGTTGTCCAATTGTTACCAAAACTGACTCGACTCTTCCCATTATTGTTAGATTGAGAAATCCATAGTTAAAAATGTCTTAAGTCGTATAGCATTTGAGTTATGGTGAATCCAACATCCACACACACATCCACACACACATCCACACACACACACACACACACACACACACACACACACACGCACACACACACACATACGGACATCGTCGTAAAAATGTTATAATCGGATTCTAGGGACCTTAAAACGTGCTTATTCACTAAAATCTGGATATGCGATTTTTAGCATGAATACAATACCTCTCTTAGCGAGAGGTAAAAAGTATACTGCATAAATCCACCTTTATATCCATCCTTATCACGTGCCCTTCTTATCAATGCAAATATGAAAGAAATAAAAGTATAGCAACTTGCTAATTCATTCATGATATTAAATAATAATTAAACTGCATCTATATGCTTATATTTTTGGACGTAAGTATACTATATTCAGTATATACGAGTATAACAGCTTTATCTTCCTGTTGTCTATATTAACAGAAATATAGATAAAAGCCCTGATGACATATTAATTTATTTCTATTGTCTGTTATCTTCCATCTTTTATTTTTGGAAGTAATCTGTTCCATCTGTATGTGGGCGAATTAGCTACATTGTGAGGGTAGTGGTGATTACGCACAACAACGCACCCATCTCTCTCTATCGCACGCCACCCTTGTTTTGTTCCTGAACACACAGCTACTCAACATCGGATCAATTCTCGTCAAATGAGCGCTCAATTCCACGTGTAATCATTATTGATTTGCTCATCTGCTTACCCTACAAGATGCTGCAACAAGCTATAAGACAATGACGAAGATATTATTCGATGATGCTGTTATAGCCGTATAGGGAATTATAAAATGTTTGGAGATGTTTATATTTTAAAGATGGCTGAAAGTTGTTGGAGTGTTTTAAATATTCTGAAACTGTGGGAAATGATATGCTGAATACAAATTTTAAACTCACAACACTGATTTTTTTAAAATACAGGGTGAGTGTGGGAAGACGCCCCCCCCTTAACTTTTTTATTATAAGTAATAGAAAAAATCTGATGTGGACACCACACTACTTCCTTGTACACAAGACCAATATGAAGTATAGACCCAAGTATAAAATTGCACGTATTTGACGTAATTTGACATTAGCATCTATTTTTTATTTTTTTGTTATTTTTTGTCCTAATCCATAGCAAGCTTCATTACAAAAACCAAAAATTATATAAGTTTAAATATACATATCTCGCTTATACAAAGGGCTAATTTAATCATACTTGATGTGCTAGACACAGAATATAATTCTCTAAAAAAATTATTTGAAGCATTTATTTCTAAAATCAAAATGAAACCATTTTATTGAAGAAAAACTGTTAACAACTTCAGGTAATATGTCACTTCCGGTTAGCCTGTCTTAACCAAAATCCACTATGTTATTCCAATTGACATAAAAGTCTTATATACCAAATTTGAAAAGTGTTAGATTATATTTTAAGATAGTTTTTCATTAAAATCTATTATAGGCTTCAAATAAAGTACCATTTCTAGAAATTATGTAATAACCAAAAAGGGAGGTGCACAACTAGATGTTATAGCAGTCCTAAATACAAAATTTCAACTTTCTACGGCTTACCGTTTTTGAGTTATGCGAGATACATACGCACGTACGCACGTACGTACGTACAGACGTCACGACGAAATTAGTCAAAATGGATTCAGGGATGGTCAAAATGGATATTTCCGTTGAAATCTCAAAACCGAAATTTTTGGCGATTACAATACTTTCGTACAAGGAAGTAAAAAATGGCTCATATAAAAGTTTTATTATTTTACATATACTATTTGATGGCAGATGCAGATATTTTTTATAAACTCAGGTTTACAAGATACGACTATCAACTTTTATTTTTCAAATGGCAACCTATAAATATCTTAATAAAATAGAAACCGCCATTTTTTTCTCTTTTCAACGATGTATTATTTTTTATTAATGTATTTGAAAAATTTCGAGAAAAATGGGTTAATTTAGAAATATTACAAATAATTTTTAAACAAATATTATAGGTGGCTATGTGAAAATAAACACAACGTAACAATGTAAAACAATTAAATTAATGTCAAAAAAGTATACATTTGTTTGTTACTTAATTTAACTTATTCTGTAAACAAAAAAAAACATTTTGAAATGTTTACGAAGAACGAATTAATTGATATGATTCTAATAATTGGTGAATCGACTGGAATCATAAGAAGAGCAAAAAGAATTTACCGGGAGCGGTTTCCGAGTTTAAGAACACTGAGAAGGATTTTTACCCGATTTCGAGAAACATGTTCAGTTGAAAAACTAAAACGAAATACAGCTAATGTTATAATAAATGAATTTTTGTATTACAGAACATGGTCGTAATTTTGAACATTTGTTTTAAGTTGTTTTTGTTACTAAATTTGTTGTTTTAGTTTGCTAAGTTGTATAGCACTGTTACGTTTTCACATAGCCACCTATAATATTTGTTTAAAAATTATTTCTAATATTTCTAAATTATCTCATTTTTCTCGAAATTTTTCAAATACATTAATAAAAAATAATACATCGTTGAAAAAAGAAAAAAATGGCGGTTTCTATTTTATTAAAATAATTATAGGTTGCCATTTGAAAAATAAAAGTTGATAGTCGTATTTTGTAAACCTGACTTTATAAAAAATATCTACATCTGCCATCAAATAGTATATGTAAAATAATAAAACTTTTATATGAGCCATTTTTTTCTATTACTTATAATAAAAAAGTTAAAGGAGGGGGGGCGTCTTCCCAGACTCCCTGTACATATATAGTGTTCAAAAAAAAAATTAACTCGTAGTAGACTATGAACAGTGAAATAATAAGCACATTTTTCTTAATAAATTATAGAACATTGAAACAGTTTGACAATATTATGACACAAAGTATGACGTCGGATGGCGCTAGTGTCTGTTTGTTTTGATTAGTTAATATTATTATTAACTAAATTAATACATATTACAAATTGATTTAATTATAATTACATTATTATTGTTAATATTACTAGATTTATAATTAAACAAAATTCATGAAACATAAAATTGTAAATTTTTATGGTAGGTTATACAACAATGTGACAGTTCATAATCTTTCAAAGGTGACCGCAGCAGACGCGCGGATCTCGTTTTTAAAATCAGGCGACCAATCAAATTCTTAGGACCTAACGCGTCATACCTAATTAGTAATCAACTTTAATCGCTTGTAGTTTGCGACCTAATCAAGATTGAAACAATTTTTTTTTTCACTAATACTCATTAATTTATGTATATTTTCGTCTTCTTATTTAAGATAGTTAAAATTTGACAATGGTATAGTACCCTATTGTTTGTTGTGAAGGGATGTAATTTCCTTATAAGTTGTGACAACCTGTAACTGACATCCAGGTAAACAAACGAAGCTAATGAATCTTGTGTTTGGCAGCTTTTGTTTTTCTTCCTTCCGCTTATGAACTCAGCTGTCTCCGGAATATTCGTATTTGTTTAAGATGATATTTATGACGATTTTATTTGATTTTCAAGTCGGATGATTAAATAAAAACGTGGAAGTTCAAAATAAATGTTTGCTTTTCGTTGAATTTCAAGGGAGTAATGTCTTTTTAATGAACCATCAAATAAATGTAGTGTAAAAATTTCCTCGAATTCTTGTACAATGAATAAATAATGTATTTGCCTTTTTCCCAATTTTACAAAGGACATCAGAGCGTTTGGGGTGGGATATTGAGTACACATTTTCCACTGAATTATTTACTAATTCTCTCTTCATTCACTTTTATTTAATTCGTTCAAAAAAGGAAATGGAATCATTTTTAACACTGACGTTCCACCTTTTCCAAAAATAATTCAATAAGTGCTGCCTTACATTAAACCATTTATGCAATTAGGTTTCAATTACTAATTGATGTCTATTTATCCCTGACATTAAAACATAAGTGAAAATAAAAACTATATAATTATTTTGAAAACAATGTTCTCATCTTCTAATTTCCGCGAAACTGTATTAAGAACGTAAAGAGAAACTAGTATTACTCAACATGTCAACCATGCCAGAGGTCCCAACAGTCCTTTTTGTAGAAAGTGGTTGGCATGTTGAATATTCTTCACGAAGATTTGACAAAAATTTTAAACAACAACTAGTTAAGTCTACTGAAATATATTAATGATTAGAACTCGCATACACTACCTATCAGTGTACGCTTTACTGAAGGCCCATTGAAAGACAATAGCTGGCCCTATTCGCGCATGTTCGTGTCGAACCGAACATAGTCGAATAGTCGTATACACTCTTCCCTACTGGTCATATTTAAACCCTGCTCCATGGCCACTAGACTAAGTAATTTTCGTCAACTCACGAATTGTCCCGATGTTTGACGATTCCTCCAGCAGCCAGCATTCAATAGACCTTCACTATCATAGAAGGTATGCGTATTCCAGTCAATAATATATTTAAGTGGTCAAGTCACTTTTTTTCATCATTTAATTCGCACGATTACTACACCAACTTGTTTCTATCTATTTATTACAATGGGCTACTTGCGTGTCATTTTTTTATTTAATATTTTTAAAGAGACGATGAAACTTGTAACCCATATTTTTTCTTTTGGCAAAATTTTCATTATTTGGCCAGAAAAAAATTAATGAAATTTTAATATTTAAATTACCGCTATGTATGACGTACACCGAACCAATGAATGGTCGTAAAGCAAGAACATCGGTACGTCCAATAGCAACGGCATGTGCGGGTAATTTAAATATGACAGATCATCTGTTTGACGTTTGAATAATAGTTTGGAGGTTAATATTTTCGTTTGTCATTTTAATCTTGTACAAGTATAAACTAAGTTAAAATCCTTCAAAATCCTGCTTAACAAATCGAAATACGTAATAAAAGTAACAGAAACCACGAAAATTGTAATAATAAAGAAGAGAGACAGTGACAGAAAAATAAACTAATGTCAAAATCAAATTAAAACTCACACTCGCTCGCCATCTACAGGTTACATTCTTAAATATGCATTCCTTTCTCTAGTTCAAAATAATGACGTCAAAGAAAATCTTCTTTCTTAATTTATTAAAAAACATATAATTTTTTTAAATAAAATTTATATTTTTTCCACTTTATGTATTTAGTGATAGATATCAGATTTTCAGTACCACGCAAGTAGCCTATTGCAGATTTATCTTTAAATTTTTTTCTTTTTTTTCTGGGTTTGTTTGAACCCTGTGAATGTCAGAGAGTTTTCATTTAATCACAGGGGTGCATTTGGAAGTCAGTAACGTAACAACGCCCTCGACAGCCGTTTGGAAAACTCCTCAATCTATCAACAGTCATACCGGATATCCGGATAGCTCTTAATATATCCTACACATTTCTCGCGTTGAATTTAACCACGTGAAACATAAAACCAAGCAGTATTTAAATTTTTATTAGCTAGACCGTACACAAATAACTCTGTAGCCAGACTTGTTACAGAAGGAGTTACAGAATAGATAATTTTACTCTGTAAGCTGTCTTATAGAGCTCTATAGCTTATAGAATCTATAGAGTTTCAGTCTTACAGAGCAAAGTTATAGAATATAGCACCAGGGGCGTAAACTACGTGGGTGCACGGACGCACGTGCACCCACTAAAAGTAAAAGTAAACAGTAGAGACCTACGATTCTGTCAATTTTTAAATATGGATCGAAAGTTTTTCGATATTTGTATCTACCTTCACTGAACGAATCGATCTTTTTTTATTAAAAATCGTTAAAATATAATTTTGCATCATTTCATCGCGTGGTACGGTTATAATTTATTCTTTAGATTTTCTTTTGAGTTGACTATTTCACTTCTTCGTGTCGTTCTCTGGTCTATGGTCTGTGGCAATTTGTCATGTTTGTGTTGTATTATCTGAATTATTAATAAATTAAATCATTTTAATTTACAACGTTGTCTTTTTATAACATCTCAATATAAGTGAAATTCAATTTTATAAGTAATCGATTTATTGCAGATCGATATTTCACATCTATATCTGATGGTAGATCGTTATTAAAAGTTTCGATTCGTATCGATTCGCTAGATTGATATTCTCTTAATTTTTACCCATCCCTAACCCACAGTAATTTTGCCCTAACAGTTTAATTATATTTCATATATTGTAATAATATGTCGGTCGATTAAAAATAAGTTATGAACTAATCATGGTCGTGACACCTAAATTACATAGTATAGTATGTATAACTAATAATAACAAAAAATATCATTTGGAAAGATGACGTATGTCCATATGGATTATCATACCAAAATTTCATTAAATCGGACAAAGCGTTCTATTATAAACAAAATTATTTTTTAGAAGAATTTTGAAGCAGAATACTTGCTAAATGGTACACTTTCGGATATAGATAAATTTAGATAAATCGTGTTATTTTTAGATCAGGAGTCTGTGGTTAAGCCATATACGTATAATTTAATTTTTCTATTTCGGTGTTCTTATGTTTCTATAAAAGCACTGTTTTTTACTGAAAACACGACGTTTAGAAAATCTATAAACGTACTGTTTTTGGCGCCTTTTGTATTTTAGAGGTGGTAGTCATGCTTTCATAACTGACAGATAACCTCAAAATGGGAAATTGTTTGTGTTAAAATATTATTTCTAATTGAGGATTTTTATCCTTTCTCTAGGTGATAGGACTAGAAAGACAAGAAATTTATAGCTATAGCTGTGTTAGTTAAGAAAGAATAAGAATTTGTGAAGTTAAAATTTCAACTAAAAAATTATGAAACAAGAAACAATGCGCTCAGGTTTACTTTGTCAAAATAATTAAAACGGTAAGTTTTATTTATTACAATTTACATTTATGGTAATGCAATTTTGAATTGAATGTATTGTTATTCCTTGCAGGTTATGAAATGTATGATGCACGTTACTTGAAAATGTTGACACTGTCTACTCAATTTGTGGAGGCTACTAGCAAACAAATAAGAAAAGTTGACGTTTTAATCCATAATTTCCAGTTCCACGTTATGGCGAACTATCGAATATATGCCATATATGTTTTTTATTAAAAAGTGTAAGAACAGCTGTTGCCGTTATCTGTGCAACTGAGCAGTGAGTGTTGACAAAATAGTGGAAAGTAGTTAATAAATAATAAATTGTTCATTAAAGTATTTCATTATTTAAAGAGTTTTATTTATATGTTGTTTTCTCAATAAAAAGGCTCGATGGTCCACATAACGTCCTTCAATCCCATATTCAAGTTTTATTTATGATAGTAACCAACACGAACCACCGATATCTCAAATCACGATGGTTCATTAATAAACCTTGGAGTTCATTGTATGTATTGGTTTTCCTCTTTCATAATTGTATAATGCTTGATACAATGTTTTAATGTAAACAATCAGACAAAATCACAAGATACACAAACTGTCAAAATGTGAAATTTCAATTTTTAGCGGGAAGCGCTACCAACATGACTGATAAAAAAACACCAACTCATACTTTTGACAAGTCCTTTTTTTAAAAGTCTAATTGTAAAATTACCTCAATAGAAAAAATAGTATAAAAAACATGTATCATAAGGCCTGTTGACGCACTCGTCCTTTGTAAAACTCGCCTGGCGGCTCGTTTTCCAAACTTGGACTCGTACGTTAACAGATTGCCTTATGATACTTGTGTTTTAATGTACTAATGTGCATAATAAATTAACTGTGCCATTTTTACTTTGTATTTATAAAAATATATACACTTATTTAAAATATAAATAGTGCACCCACAGCCAAAATTAAAAGTTTACGCCTCTGTATAGCACCGTAATACTTATTTATTGTTTAAAAAACATTTATTGTAATTAATAATATTTCTTTGATTTCTACACTACACCAAAATAAATAAACGTTACAATATCTTCATAATGCGCTTGATACATAAATAACTATTTAATCCGAATTTTGGTGGAATCAACCATTGAATTTTTTTCTCGTAGTTCAATTGCTATATTCCGTGATTATATAAACGAAGTGATGCAAATGTTTCATTCATCCGCAACTTTGGTGTGATGATTATTCGCCGTATGTAAACTCACCAGCGCCAACATTGCTCGACTCCATCAAAAAGAGGCAACATCAAAGGTTAGCGTATTCACAAGCGATCGATGTTTCAATAATCGAGCATTAGTAATGTCAACGAGCAAACTGTGTCGGTGTAATGTGTGGAAAAGTTATTGGGAACAAGTGCACAGGGTAAGCGAAAATATTGCCATAATCACGCGCCGAGCGCAGGGTAATTAAACCAGGAGAGCAGGAAAATCAAATGGAGTTGCTGCTCGCCATTTTCAGATGAATTTTCAAGCAGTGTTATTGCTCCAATACAAACAAAACCGGGTTGGATATTACTGATTTGGAAACGTTTATATACTCGCAGTGGCGGATTTAGAAAATTATAATAGAGGGGGGGCACTAAATTCAGAAAAACAAATTTTAAATATATAGGGTGAGCCCCCCTCCCCCACCTCGTATTGTAATAAATTGCCCATATAAAAGTTTTATAATTTTAAATATGCTATTTGATGGCAGATGTAAATATTTTTACCTTTCGTCACCTTTAGGTAAGGAAGGTATTGTCTTTGGTCAAAAAATTCGATGATGAGTTTTTAATCAATAAGCACGTTTTAGGGTCCCTAGAATACGAATTTACCATTTTTACGATGATGTCTGTATGTATGTGTGTGTGTGTGTGTGTGTGTGTGTGTGTGTGTTTGTGTGTGTGTGTGTGTGTGTGTGTGTGTATGTATGTGTGTGTGTGTGTGTGGATGTGTGTGTGTGTGTGTGTGTGTGTGTGTGTAACAAAATTTTCGTCTGCGATAACTCTAATACTACAATTACAAAAATTATAATTTTTTCGTATACTTCTTCGTTACATCCATATGAAGAGCTGATTAGATTTTGGTTACAATTGGTCAACCGGAAGTACCATCATTTGAAGATTTTAATAGTTTTTCTTGAAAAAACTATGTTAAATATAATTTTTTCACCTTTGATGTTATTATAAATATTAAAGAATATTTTATTCTCTATACGATTTGACTGCATTTTATACTTAATATTAAATGGATATAGAGTTAAAAAATTATAAAGAAATTAAATTTTATAAAGTAGCCATAGCTATGGAAACAACTACTATACTAATAAGGGCGGTATTCATAGTCAGTACTTGAGCATTGCTTGATATAAGACTAGCTTAAGCATTTGCTTAAGTTATTGTTTATGTTGCATAGTGATGACTTGAGATTCTTCAAAATAAGCAAGACTTGATGAAGCAATACTTATTTGTTCTAGTTGCATAATCATATCTTCTTTGAACAAAACAATTTCCTTTAACTGACAAGTTTCATAGTTCATGCTCAAGAACGCATATAGGAGTACTTTTGTCAAGTAAAGGTCTATGCTTGCTTAAGAACACACCATGTTTGAATTAAATGATATTGAAGATTGTGATATAGATGATATAGAAGAAATTTATATTAATAGAGTGCCAAAAAAATACGTGCGTGACATGGAAAATCCAATAGAAAAATATAATGAGTTGGAATTTAAAAAAAGATTTAGATTTAATAAAGATAGTGCAAAATTAATGCAATTTTACCAAAAATACAAAATAATTTATTTAAATACAATAATAATATTTGAGGAAAATAGCACTGGTGCAGTAATCATTAAATGAGGCGCAATTTAATTTACATCGGAGTCAATTTCTGCTGGTGTCTCCTCCGGACCACCATCAGTTGCCATTCTAGCTTGCTTTTCCTTAGTAAGGGCATTTCGTTGACTTGTCTTTATGTTAAACCATAATTTTTTTAACTGTGTGATGGATCTCTAATATTAATAAGTATATAAAATAGAAGAGAATAAAATGAAAATATGTAGGTAATTATATATTTTAAAATTATACTTCTTGCGTGATATTTTTTGAATTATTGTAGTGTTCCACAATTTTATTCCACGCATTTACTTTTTCAGATAAAGAAACTGAATCACTCTTCTTTACTTCAATAATATTTTTATATACTTTTAGTATATCAAGAAATATCTTTTTCTCTAATGGGGTATAATGCCGATTTTTTGACATTTTAAAAATCACTTATGACAGACCATATACACTTATAATGTACGTCAAAATGATTTAATTTGTCAATAAATTTATTTTCATTGTTTTGCCATAGATTACTAATTTATATTTTAATATTCTCCCTTTGAAATGTCAAATTTGTTATTTGACAATAAATTGCATGTTGCCAAGTCAAAATTTAAAGAATAATGACAGATATCAAATAAGCAATGCCTCAAGCATCGTCTCCATGAAGTAAGTATTAAGTAAATACTTATTTCTGAAGATCTGCTTAAGTCACGACTATGAATTAGTAGTTACAATAAGTCGACGTTGATAAACAAGCCAGTCTCCATGAAGACGATCTTAAGTATTCGCTTGAGAATGGACTATGAATACCGCCCTAAGAAAATTCTGATTGAAAGATGTCAGTGTCAAGTGAAATTGACATAGTGTGTTTGTCTTATAATTTGCTGGAAATATAAGATCTTTTGCTTTCTGTATGGAATTTCGAATTTGTATAAAATACATACAACTGCTTTAAGGTAATGTACAAGAAATAATAATAATAATAAATCTTTTATTTCTGCAGATACATTACACTGTATATAGAAAACGTCACAAAATAATAATTTTCTGTATGAAATTTGCATAAAAGAAATAGAATATTTAATTTAACAAGGAACTTTCCGAATGAAATTTGTACAAAATACATAGAACTGACGGAAGGTAATGTGCTGGCCACATCAGATTTTTTTTTTTATAAAGTCAGAACTTTTATTTTAAAATTGCAACCTATAATTATTTTACTAAAATATAAACCCCCATTTTTTGTCTTTTTAATGATGTATTTGGGGTCCTGCACCATAACAAAATATAATAAAATGTACACTTTACACTTAAAGTATTACTCAATAAACAGCGATTAAGATGAAGAAAACAATTTTTTAATGATTACTTTCTGAGATATTTGAGGTATGTTGTCAGTGTCACTGTGACGTCACATTAGTTGTGCCTTTCTTTCGCTGCATACTATGGAACTTGTGCGAGAGAAAGATATAGCAAGAGGAGTCGCCGTGACGTCACGTTGACTTTATCAATCAAATTCAGTTAAACCAAAAACAATTAAGACTTTTTAATACTAACTACGAATTGCTGCCGACCCAGGTGGAGTAGCGGTAGCACTATCGCTTCACGCTCCAAGGGTCCTGGGTTCGAATCCCGGATAAGGCATGGCTGGTGTGTGCGTCTTTCATAATTTCATCCTCATCAACTACGTGTAAAATGTTAGAAAATATGAACCATGAAATGTATGAAAAAGTGTATAATAAATAAATAAAATAAATAATACTACGAATTGCTTCAAAATTAAAAGAACTTTCATTTAAAATATAAAAAAAAATCAGAGTGCAGGATCCCAAACAAGTAAATGAGTTTGAGAAATATGAGAAATAATGTTTATTCAAATATTCTAAGTAGTCATGTGAAAATAAAATGCAACAATGTTATACAAAAATCTGATGTGGACACCACACGACTTCCTTGTACACAAGACCAATATGAAGTATAGACCCAAGTATATAATTGCACATATTTGACGTAATTTGACATTAGCATCTATTTTTTATTTTTTTGTTATTTTTTGTCCTAATCCATAGCAAGCTTCATTACAAAAACCAAAAATTATATAAGTTTTAAATATACATATCTCGCTTATACAAAGGGCTAATTTAATAATACTTGATGTGCTAGGCACAGAATTTAATTCTCTAAAATTTTTATTTGAAGCATTTATTTCTAAAATCAAAATGAAACCATTTTATTGAAGAAAAACTGTTAACACCTTCAGGTAATATGCCACTTCCGGTTAGCCTGTATTAACCAAAATCCACTATGTTATTCCAATTGACATAAAAGTCTTATATACCAAATTTGAAAAGTGTTAGATTATATTTTAAGATAGTTTTTCATTAAAATCTATTATAGGCTTCAAAAAAAGTACCATTTCTAGAAATTATGTAATAACCAAAAAGGGAGGTGCACAACTAGATGTTATAGCAGTCCTAAATACAAAATTTCAACTTTCTACGGCTTACCGTTTTTGAGTTATGCGAGATACATACGCACGTACGCACGTACGTACGTACAGACGTCACGACGAAATTAGTTAAAATGGATTCAGGGATGGTCAAAATGGATATTTCCGTTGAAATCTCAAAACCGAAATTTTTCGCGACTACAATACTTCCTTTACTTCGTACAAGGAAGTAAAAACAAGTTAAAACATCAAATTAAGTACCTAATAAGAATAACTTAAGACAAAAAATGGCGGTCTATATTTTAGTGAAATAATTATTGTTTGCTATTTAAAAAATAGAAGTTGATAGTCGTATCTTTTAAACGTGATTTTATTAAACATATCTACATCTGCCATCAAATAGTATAATTTAAATAATAAAGCTTTTATGTGAACCAATTGTTCTATTACTTACAATAAAAAAAAGTTAGGGGGGGGCATCTCCAAAATAATAAACAATTCGGAAAATTGTGTATTTTTATTAGTAATAATTAAATTTTTAAAAATAACAGGGGGGGCACGTGCCCGTGCCCCCCCTCTAAATCCGCCACTGTATACTCGTATATTCGTATTTATTAACTCTCTTGATGCTATTCACATCTTCATCTTGGTCGTCCATCCACCGTTTCCTCATCTTATGTATTCTTTCATCCACGTCTGTTTCACGCTCTGCTCGTCTTTCACGTCTTTGATGTCCTTACTGTCTTCCCAGTCTTCTTCACTCTTGTCGTCTTGTCATTATCATTGATATCCTTAACATGTACATTAGGGTAGACCTTAAAAAGGGTCGAGTCAAATTTTATCCAGGCCGCCTCCTAAAGTGGTTCCAATAAAATAAAAATGCGCAGATAATGATCCCGCTTAATATTAATATTTGACCATGCCTAAATGTACTTTATTTTTCCTTATTTAAATAACATTGGGTTTTGACACAACTGTATTTTTGTCAAAGACAATAAGAGGTTTAAAAAATCCAGTCAATATTGAAATATATACAAAAGTGACTTGAGTATATGTGGATAAAATTTAAAGTACCAATCAATATGTAGCGGCTCTATCAAGTAGCCGCTACGTTGCCCACCAACACGTTCTTTTATTTATTGATTATAAATTCAGTTGTTATACATGTATTTATTAAAATATACATGTCATTCTCTACTCTCTTCTTTATTTATTTATTTATTTATTTATTTATACATTCACCCCGTAAAATACATAAAAGTAAAAGTAACGAAGAATCTCTTTGTTACAAATATCCTTAAGACAATAGTTTACTTGCGTGGTAGAGGAACCGGTGTCAATTGTTACAAAAATTTAATTTTTGATGAGTTAACGTCACATTTCGAAATTTTGAAATTACCTATATGAGAACTTAGTGAATAATATTTTGAATTTGAAAAGGCATTACAAATGTTACAATTGCCACCTAACTGGTGTCAATAGTAACAGGACCAGTGTTAATTGTAACAAATTTTAACAGTGGTGTAATAAGATAAAATAAAAGAAGAAATTATTGAAAAAAAAAACATTTATTTATTACTAAAAGCCTTTAGTCGCTAACGGAATTGCAGTTTAGGTAAACATAAAATAGGTACGTACAATTTAAACGTGCCCGGTGTCCAGATTTTACATTTTAGACACTGCAACCAACGTCCTGTGCTCAAAAAATATGGGCCAATACAAATCAGACAGTTTCATCATCGGAGTCATCTGAAGACTAATCTGCGATTGTTACTTTCGGAACTGTTTTTCTTTTCTTTGCTCTTCTTCTCTTATGTTTTCGATAGCGGTGATTTCTTCTTGTAATTTTTATCATGATCAATACTGTACTTAATTATTAAACACGTTACAATCGACACCGTGACATGTGTTACAACTGACATCGGTTAACGCGTCGGAAACAGACACCGTATGTGCGCGTATGTACTTGCACTAAATACCAAAGAGCTATGACTGTTTCTGCTTCACTCTGCAAGCGCGTTTTAATCTACTTCGAAAATATCGCCCTGTTACCTATCCTTGTTACATTTGACACCTGTTAGAACTGACACCGGTCTCCCCTACTGAAAATCTGATATCTATCACTAAATACCTAAGTTGAAAACGTATGTAAAAATATAAATTTTATTTATTTTTATGTTTTCAAAAAATCTAATTACGCCATTTTATTTAATCTAAAAAACGATAAAAATATTGTAAAAACTATTTTTCTCTATTCTCTATATGTCATCATCATTACCGAAATCTGCGTACAAAGCAGATTGGCACACCCAGCAATGGGTAATATGCCATGATGATATATTTATTTTATTTATACATTTTCAAAATGAGCGAAAAACGAGTATTTGCCTGTAGCTCAGAAACAAAGAAGATCGAAAATTCCTCTGGTGACTATTAAACTTTTCTCGAATACTTGACCCTGCAATGTGCAAATGGTTTTGATTTATCGTTAATATTACCCGAGATACCTTAAAAAAACATCGAAAATGAGACACCTGTACACTTTTTACTTTGCAATGCCATTGATACGTACAGGGTAAAATGAGTGAATTGGAATTGAAAAAGCAGGTGGCGCATTTTATTTGGAGAATGTGTTTCCCTCGTTAAGGGCATTGGCTCTGTTGGCGGCAGGCGGCAGGTAACCTGTGGGGCACCCCTGTGACCGAAAGTTAAGCCGGAGTCTCGCATCCCTTTTGATTTATGTAGGGTGCAGGACTTGCTCTCCTCTGCTTTGCTCTGCTACAAACTTTTCCCGACTTACATGTGTGCGCAGATTTATGGGATAGTAAATAATGTAAATGCGCACGAAAAGTCCACCGGCAAACACCAATGACAACGGGGCGCAACGAATTTCATCTCAAAAAAACCCCTACACACGAATAAATAAATATAATCTGCACACCTTGAGACATAAACAGTATCGTATTTGAAGAAGATTTAAATCACTTGCATGTTTCATCTTTCGGTTTAAAGTAAATTTTGCTAATTACAATATACAACGTTCAACGAAAGTGAAAACTAAATAAAATAATAGTATATTATACAACGACGTAGTGACGCACGCGTGGCGAGACGAGACAAGAAATATAAAATATCGATCTCGTCTCGTTTTAGGATCTGTAATCTCGACCTCGCTCTCGTAATTTTTTTTGCGTCTCGTCTCGTTCTCGCACGAGAGTCTCGCTATAAAAATAAGCGCTTGCGCACTACGTATTTACGTAACAATTTAACTACAAGAGATAAGTTCGCACCGTGTATTTGCAGTCGTGTAAGTATAACTATAATAAAGAGACGAAACACTAAATTCTGGTCACCATATTATTTCAATACGAACATCTGCTAATACATTTTGTCATCAATAAAATGAATTAAATATTAAAAATCTTTCTTGTAACTAAAAGTACCTACAATTTATCATTAAATATATGCCACTATTTAAGTAAGATTTAATCATAAAAAACCGCTACACTGGAAATTCGCCGGCAATCAGTCACTCCGATTTTCTCCGTGTTGACTCCCATCGACGCTTAATGTTATATCCTTTACATTTCAGAGGCGGTAAAGTTTTTATTAACAGTAGTTTTAACTGGGGTAAATTAGAGACTGAAATATTGGAGAAACTAGTTCTATTGGATGCAAAACCGATTTTGTCTTTATTCTCCATTCCCTCGCTCTGGGACCGATACCAATCGAAATCCACTATAGATAGACTCAAAAAAATATAGTGAATTCATATAATTTTTCACATTCACGCGTTCCATGCACGAATTAGTGTTGATTCCACTCCTTGTAAGGCGAATTTTTCATAGAATTTATGAATTACAGCTATAAAGTTACAAGTACTTTTTATTGCGAGACTCTCGCGACAATCTCACGAGATTTGTCGCTTCTCGCAGTTGTTATATCGATCTCGCCTTGAATTTTAAACTGCAATCTCGCTCTCGTTCTGGTCTCGTATAAATGCAGCGAGACTAGACGAGATGCGAGAGTACTCTCGCCTCGTCGTGCGTCCCTACAACGACGATATAATGGATATGAGCAAGCGAAGCCAGTAAAAGTTGTAATCATCAGAGGTAATAATAGCCATTAAAGCTAGTTGCATACTATACTTTATCTACGATTAATATATTATGAGGGGAGTTTTTTATGTTATCTACCTAGCTATGAAAACAATATGCTATCGCGACAATTTTCTTATGTCAAGTTTCTGTGGCATTTTATAGGGCCATCTCCAAATTTGGCTCCAATCGCTTAACATTTGTCATTTTTATATCAGTTTAAGGAAATGAAAATGAGTGATTTGAAACTTGAACTTAGAAGCATCATAAAATTTCTATAGAAAGAAGGCAGTAGCCCGAAGAATATCCATGATAGAATGGTGGCAGTGTATGGAGAAAACAAGTAAAATATTGGTGCAAGCTGTTCAAATGGGCCAGGGAATCCATTCATGATGACCCAAAGTGTGAAAGACCTCTGGAAGCTCGAACTGAAGAAATTACCAACAAGTTGAAGATTTGGTGTTGACTGACCGCCGAGTAAAAGTTTCAGTTATTGCTAGAGAAATAGGAATAATAAAAACGAGTGTTTTTAAAATTCTACACGAATGGCCAAAGTGTCGGCACGATGGATTCCCATAGTGCTCAGTTCCGATCAAAAACTGCGTAGAAGACAAATTTTTTCTATAGAATTATAACCGGGGATAAGACCTGGGTACACCATTTGAACCTCCCACGAAACAAGAGTCCATGTAATTGATTCATTAGGGCTCTCCACCACCCAAGAAGGCGAAGACACAATGTACTGTTGGGAAAGTGATGGCCACGGTTTTCTGGGACGCGGAGGGTATTCTTTTAATTGAGTATATGCCAAAAGGGACTACAATAACTGGGAATGACTACAAAGACACAATTAAAAAATTTAAAGCGGTGATATGCGAAAAAAAACTCCACAATTATGCTCAGAAAACTCTGCTCTGCACAACTGCAGGGTGCATAAAGCACTAATTATTCAAGCAGTAGTCAATGAATGCGGCTTTGAGGAATTACAACATCCACCTGACAGTCTTGACCTCGCCTCCTATGACTATTTTCTACGGTTTGTATTCTATGTATTTAATGTTCCGTTCCATATCGAAATGTTTCGACAGAAAACTTTAGGTTTACCGCGAACCGAACCGAATTGATTCAATAATAATAGTCACGTATCTAGAACCAGTCCTTCACCCAAACCATGGTTTTTGTTATTATTTTTAAAATCCACGTTTTAGTGTACAATTCTTTTGCAAGAAACTTTCTGTGTGGAATTTGTACAAAATACATAGAACTGACGGAATGTAATGTGCTGGCCACATCAATTTTTTCATATGATATTTATGTGAACTGCCTTTTCCAGACTTATGATAAAATTTTAAAATTGTTATATCATTTCATTACAGCGTGACATTTTGTAGAGATCTTGTGGCATATTGCAACAGTAATATTAAAATTCCTGGTCGTGGTTGAACAAGGACTCTTCAAGTATAAAAGTACTTGACAGGATGCTTGACTTGCTTTGTACTAAGTTTTGTTTTATAATATTTCAAGTGTCATTTCAGTTTTCAAGAAGAAAATTGTGGGCAAACCACTAATTTATTCTGCGTTAAACATATAAGTACCATAATATCTACATATATAATAAAGAAATTAAATAGTTTTGATGTTGGTCTTTCGAAATATAGTATTATGTTTTATATTATATCACCTAAAATCTAAATAGTAACAGTAAGTGTTCAGTAATTATTATAACTATTTGAAAGTATGAAAAGAACTGTTAAGTATTATAATCCTCCTTTGTGTTATGCTATTAATTTTATTTGAATCATGAGAAAGGAATGCAATGAAGATTATCTCAATCATTTAATTATTTGAATTGCAATATAATTTTATTTCCTTGTTTTGATTTATTAACTTATTATTTCCTGCTCTCAACAATTTATTCGTTATTTAATAAATAATTAGTTTTCTGCGACTTTCAGAAACATAGGAAGGAATTCCTTCTATTTCATTAATTATTTGTCTGCTATATATTTCATTATTCAACTTATAGTGCTTCGTGAATTACATTATTTCGACTCTAAAGAGTTTCTCATTTAAAGCGTCAGGAGGAAAAAAGATGAATATGACTAGCGAATGAAAGTTGACGTTTAGATTATTTAATAGATGTGGTTTCTTTCCCTATATTTGATTTGAAAGGAAATACCAGGAGGCATATAAACTGACCTTAGCAAAAGGATTCAGGGATGTACTTAAAAAATTTAATACCGCAAATTCTAGTTCGTTCGTCTCAGGTGTTAGCAACCCTCGATTCGGCATTACTGTTAGAGGAAATTAAAAATAATCCTATTTCATAGAATTGCCAAACTAAATAGTTTCAAAATATTTTGTTATAATCAATATAAACGAAAAATATTTAAAATATTTTAAATGCACCCCTGTTTTGATATTCTGTTACCCTAGTCAGTCATCTATATTCAGCCAGACATAGTAATGTATTTCTGTGCTTTCCTACTTTCCTACTTTCCTAGTCCAGTATTTAAACAGGTTCATGCAAAAATTTCATATCTGAATATTGCGTACAATTCTATTCTTCTCTAGGGTTTCAAAAAAAAACCACATTTATAAAATATATTAAACGTCAACTTTCATTCGCTAGTCATACCATAACAAAATGTGTTTTTTCTGTACAAGAATTTTAAAGTTTGTAACCCTATGGAATGTTTTTGAATTGACTTAGTGTATTCAATTTTAGTCCAAAATGCAGATTGGTCATTTCTTAACATTATTATACCCATATATGGGTCGAGTTTCCATTTATGTCGGACCTAATAAAATTTTACTAGTCTACCTACCAAGAATGATGAAGATCAATGAAATATTTTTGAAATTCATTGTTTAATTTCAGCAAGAAAAAACAATTTAACTACAAAAACATAATTTTTATTCAAATTTAAGAATGTTTGAGTATTTAGTATTTTTTAAATTATTTAAATTTGATATAGAGAAAAGATGCAGTCGGTTTTATAACGTTGATAGAACATTTCAAATGTTTTCAGGAACAAACTTCACCAGTTCCATGGCTTTGCACTCTAAGATTTTTCGCTACATCAGTCACTCGTCCTAACTTTTTACGTGTTGGGTGGTTTTATTAATTTTACCCATATCTACTTAGATATTTATGCTACAAGATATGTCAGTACCATTTACTAATCGAGGACGAATTTACGCCCGAGCGATAGCGAGGGCTAGCAAATAAGTTCGAGAGTGGTCAAATGTACCTACACCTCGTGTTGCATTTAAGATTTTTTCTACTCCCGATGATTTATTTTTTACCTGTTCATAAAAATTGCCAGATGTGTCAATGGTGTCAAGAAATACAGTTGAATATTGATACATAAAAAAATAATCTAAGTATTCCATGGAAAATTTAAGAAGAAAAACGCTGTCATCTTTTGAATGAAAATATTTATGAAATGTGGGCAATTTGGTAGAAATTAAATTCAAAATTATAAATTATAAGAATGAATAAATATTTGACACAAGTTTAATGCTATATCTATAATGCTTACTTGCCATCAGATAGCCAGAGCTACCGCACTTAACTTAACAAATCTCATAGTGAACAGAAATCATCTGACAAAACTATTGTTTGGGCATATGGATGTACGAATTGGCATTTATTATTATATACCCCGACAATTTCTTAGGCCTATATCTTAAGATTGTCCTTTAAATATACCATTTGAAAACCCCACCTTAGACATTCATCTTTTTTTCCCTGCCTCTTCAATTGTTATCCATCCTAATCATTAAAATATTAAGAACATACTTCTTATATTATCTACAAAAGAACTTGTACTATTATTGTATTTCTTTTTTATTCAATATTTGAATCCAAGATAAATATTAGTTTTTATATTACAAATTAGAACAAATTGCCTCTTACTCACCAATCAGACAGAAGGAGACGGTTTGGATCATTTTCTGGCAGTTTTGGTCCATAGCGTTGTGTTGTTACAATTCAGATCGTCGCTAGCTGTGTTGCATTCTCGTCTCGGTGCCGAAAAACAAAACACTGTCACACGCGCGATTCGTTTTTGTAAGGCCGCGCGACGCCTACTAACAACTGACAATCGATCCCTCCTGAATTCAGATGCGATTCTAGGGGGCTTTGGCTGCAACAAACAAAACACAAATAAGTTAGCAGGACAACAATATATGCACTATAAAAATAACAAACATTACTTGATAAAACTGGGAACTACAAGAAGACTAGTATGAAAATAGAATTCAGATAGTAGTAATATTTATAAAGAGAAAAAAGAGTGGTATAACTTTTAAGTATTATTATCAACACAAATTACACAGAAACAAAAAAGTTTACTATTGAATGTATCTTTCTGGAAATCAATAATCTTACGTTATTCACGTTGCCATTAAAAAGTTATGGTCTAATCACGGTCGTGACACCCAAGTTTCATACACTACTGGCTCACTAACAATAACAAATACCATCTTAAAAGATTAACTATATCCATACGTATTATAATTAGTGATGAACGTTTTCAGATCTGTAATATCGATCTCGCTCGCGTTCTCGCACATTTTTTTGGGTCTCGTCTCGATCTCGCACGAGAGTCTCGCGAGAGTCTCTCTATAGAAGTTTAACTACAAGAGAAAAGTTCGCACCAATCGCGCGACTTCCGTGTATTTGCAGTCGTATAAGTATCAATATAATAAAGAGACGAAACACTAAATTCTGGTCACCAAATAATTTCAATACGAACATAACGTTTATTCATTAAAGGTTAACAGAAAATGTGATCGGTACAACGAATTAAAACATTAAACAATTCTTTTTTGTAACTTTGTAAATCGCCGGCAACCAATCACTCCGCTTCTCTTCGTTTTGGCTCCCATCGACGGTTAATATAACTTTTTAGGGGCGGCAAGAAAATGTTAACCGTGGTTTAAATTGAGGTGAATTAGGGACTGAAATATTGGAGAAAACTAGTTCTATTGAATGCAAAACAGATTTTGTTTTTATTTTGCATTTCCTCGCTCTGGGACCGATACCAATCGACTCTAAATAGACTCAATAATATAGTGAATTCATATAATTTTCACAGTCTCGTATTCTATGCATGAATTAGCGTTGACTCCACACTCCTTGTACGGTGCATTTTTCATTGAATTTATGAATCAAAGCTATAAAGTTACAAATACATTTTATTGCGAAACTCTCGCGAGAATCTCGCGAGATTTCTCGCTTCTCAGTAATTATATCAATCTCGCCTCGAATTTTAAACTGCAATCTCGCCCTCGTTCTCGTCTCGCATAATGCTACGAGTCGAGACGAGATGCGAGAGTACTCTCGCCTCGTCGTGCATCGCTAATTATAATACCAAATTTCAATCAAATCGAAGAAACCATTTCGTTATTACAAGCAAAAATTTTTTTTAGAAGGACTTTGAAGCAGAATACTGGCTGAACGGTTCACTTTCCTATGAAGGCAAGTTTAGCTAAATCGTCTTATTTTGTGCTGTGGTTAAATCATGTCCCCCTATTTCCAAGACCGACGAACCCGGTTCCCCAAATTCGCGACTTGACACTCAGGCACGCGGCCACGAGACCTCATATAATATTAAAATTAATTATTTAACACATATACTAACAATATACCGAAACAGAATAATTAGTAACAAACAAATTGACTTACAATATCTGCGTCTTCATCAATTTCAGGTTCAACTGCACTATTTTTCTAATTTTTATTACTATCACTAACAATGAAAGTTACAATATCATTTACACTTAACACACAGTAAAAACACTATTAATAACAATAGAAATAGTTAATAACACATTGCAAATGTAGTTTACAGGGACAGAGATACCGATAAACTAAAATTAAACACGATTCAATGTTGCAATGAACGAACAGACCTGTTAGAATAAAAAGTGCCGCCTAGTGCAAGCGTATTTAATTTGAAACAAATCAGTCAGTTTTTTGTTATTCGTTCCCATAGTGACAATCGGCATTCGTTTCGATACGAATACGAAAGAAATTACGAAGTCTCAAGAACAGAGACCCAGTATGATATATGGTATAACGCGACGAACAGTTCGTCACAAATCCAGACAAATTTTCCTCAATAGGGGATTCCACCATTTTTACCTCTCGCTAAGAGAGATATTGAATTCATGCTAAAAATCGCATATCCAGATTTTAGTGAGTAAGCACGTTTTAGGGTCCCTAAAATCCAATTATAACATTTTTACGATGATGTCCGTATGTGTGTGGATGTGTGTGTGGATGTGTGGATGTTGAATTCACGATTTCTCAAATACTATAAGACTAAAGACATTTTTAACTACGGATTCCTCAATCTAACAATAATGGGAAGAGTTGATTAAGTTTTGGTAACAATTAGACAACTGGAAGTAGTAGTTACAAGAAAAAAATCATCTAAATATTATTTATCGAAAATTTATGTAAATACTTATATTAAAGAATCTTAAATTCTTTATTCGATAAATATAAATTCATTATTATATCTTCTATAGATTTAGAGATAAAGAAATGCATATAAAATAATTTGATGTAAAAATTCTCAGATCAAACTACTTCAAGGTAAGAAATTCAAATGTTTGTAATTGACACATAAATATCACTGTCAAAAATATTTGTATGCCACTGTACATCATTAGGGAGATTATGAAAATAAAAAAAGGTCAACAACGCAAAAGAATAAACGTAAAAAAGAATATAAAAGGAATTTGCGAAAAAATGACGAATATAAAGAAAAAGAAAATGAAGTAGAAAAAGAAAATTTCATGATATTGAATATAAAGAAAATGTATGTATTGTACATAATTTATATTAAAATATCCCATAGATTTTGCAAATATATGTAAGAATTATTTTGTAGTGAGACACGAATATATGTAATTGTATTTAAAAATATTTTTCGTTTTATGCGTACAACCAGGTAAAATATCTGGCGAGAGGTTATGTGCTGGCCACATCAGATTTTTCAAATATAATTTTATCTGAACGTATAAGTAAAACTAAGATTATCGGTGAAAATCCGGTGAAAAAAATCCTATTAACAAGCGAGTTATAGTACCCCGAAATTTGAAAATATTGAATTTCTCTACTTCCATTGGTAGTAGGTTACTGCCTCTAACTGGGTGTTAGGGTATTTGTTATATACAGTGTGTTCAATAAAATTCCTAACTCGGAGTAGGCTATGAACAGAGAAACGTATGTCTGATCATTATTCAATTCAAAAGTCAAGATGTCAAAATTGATCTTGAAATGTAATATTTAGGAGAAAAGACAATAAAGAAGTATACAGTATATTAGCATTCGCCATTTTCTAATTTATTTCCGTTTCTAAAATAAGACTCAAGAAGGAAAGCTTTGATTTCTTTAAAGAACATTTTTGGCAATATCTCATGTCAAAATGACATTTAATTAAATATTTTTAAATTGACATACGTTTCTTTGTTCATAGCCTACTCCGAGTTAGGAATTTTTTTGAACACACTGTATTTATAGGCTGTCTTTGAGTCACCAATCAAAATAATATATACGGAACTCATGTGAGTGACGAGCTGCTATAACAAAAATCCCCTTATTTCCGAAGTATTTCAATTATATCGTTTTATGTCTTTATTAATATTAATTATTAAACATATACTTTCAATATTACTTCCTAATTTCACTTAATTCAATTGAGCTGTAATATCCATTCAATGCTTTGTCAATTTAACCAGAGATGAAAATACTACGGTATAATAAGTTTCTTGTCAATTTTAAGTAACAACCGTATTGGTATATGATCGCACTTGTGATTTCTTGCTGTACAAAAGACTTCTTTGAAAAAATAAATTATATACAGATTTCGTCCTCGAGGCAATTTTACATATCGTTGATAAAACTCTCGTTTCGTTCTCTCCCAATGCAATCTTAAGATTGATCCGTTTCCGAATCTCGTATCTTGCATATGCCACGTTGCCACGTCGTGTGCTAGCCCAGCATCCGGCAAACAAATCAGATAAGCCAAGCTGAAGCCGGTGGGGATCTCGGCAACGCTGGCTAGGCGATCCGTCATGACTGACTTGTAACTTATTTATGGATGGGGAGCCCAGATCAAACCAATTACGCTAAAACGGAGCGGCGAGAGAGAAAGTGTCAAGCCCAATATGCTCTCTCTGGGTTTAAATTAATTACTGTTATTGCTTTTACATGTTTCGGTCACATGTGATCAAGATATCACACACATCATGATTTGCTGTAGCAGGACTTTCATTTACGGGCCTAGGCTCATAATAGTTTGTTCATTATGACGTCACATTATTGCAATCTTTCTTTCGCAGCTCACTATAGGGTCTGGCGCGGGAGAAATATAGCAATAGGTGTGTCGCCGTGACATCATATTGACTTTAAAAATCAAATGCAGTTAAACTAAAAATAATTAAGACATTTAAAACCACGAAGGGTTCAACATTAAATGAAATATCATTTAAAATAATAATAAAAAAATCTGATGTGGCCAGCACATTACCTTCCGTCATTTCTATGTATTTTGTATAAATGTCATACAGAAAGTTCCTTGCAAAAGATTATATTTCTTGTACATTACCTTAAGGCAGTTGTATGTATTTTATACAAATTCCATACA
Organism: Harpalus rubripes; assembly: GCA_963082715.1. Classification (NCBI taxonomy): domain Eukaryota; kingdom Metazoa; phylum Arthropoda; class Insecta; order Coleoptera; family Carabidae; genus Harpalus; species Harpalus rubripes. The sequence goes on from OY720450.1 coordinate 78,731,619, forward strand.
GTTTCTAACAAAAGATCCTATATTTCCAGTAAAATTATAACATAAACATACTGTCAACTGCACTTGACACTGACACCTTTCAATCAGAATTTTTTTAATGTATCAGCTGTTTCCAGAGTTATAGCAAAGCTGACTAATATATATGATATTTAATTTCTTTATAATTTTTTAACTCTATGTCCATTTAATATGAAGTATAAAATGCATTCAAATCGTATAGAGACTAAATAATTCTTTAATATTTATAATAACATTAAATGTGAAAAAATGATATTTAACATCGTTTTTTCAAGAAAAACTGTTAATATCTTCAAATTAGGGTACTTCCGGTTGACCAATTATAACCAAAATCTAATCAGCTCTTCACATGGATGTAACGAAGAGGAATACGAAAGAATTATAATTTTTGGAATTGTAGTATTAGAGTTATCGCATTAGAAAATTTTGTCACACACAGACACACACACACACACACACACACACATACATACACACACACACACACATACAGACATCATCGTAAAAATAGTAAAATCGTATTCTAGGGACCCTAAAACGTGCTTATTCATCAAAAACTCACCACCGAATTTTTTGACCAAAGACAATACCTTCCTTACCTAAAGGTGACGGAAGGTAAAAATCTGAGGTGGCCAGCACATTACCTTCCGTCAGTTCTATGTATTTTGTATAAATGTCATATACAGAGTGATCAAAAATGGTTGCAAGTTACGTGATAACTTTTGTTCCAAAATAATGTCAAAATTATATTCCAATATTTCATAATTCATCAAAACTATATTCCACATGTGACAGATGATGACAGGTGCATACGTTGATTTATTTTATATTTGTTTCGGATACCTTTTATAATTTCGTTTCATTGTCTTTTTATGACAGCTTGCAAAATTTGAAAGGTACGCTCATGGAAATAGTAACGCTGTCTTACTAAATAAGCGGCAAATGTCAAAATTGTATAGAGCGGCACACTTTAGTCATTTTTAATCACTCTGTAGAAAGTTCCTTGCAAAAATTATATTTCTTGTGCATTACCTTAAGACTATGTGTATTTTATACAAATTCCATACAGAAAGTTTCTAGCAAAAGATCCTATATTTCCAGTAAAATTATAACACAAACATACTGTCAATTGCATTTTCAATTATAATATAACAGCTATTTCCAAAGTTATAGCATAGCTGGCTAATATATAATATTTAATTTCTTTATAATTTTTAATTCTTTAATTTGAAGTATAAAATGCATTCAAATCGTATAGACAATAAAATATTCTTTAATATTTATAATAACATTAAATGTGAAAAATAGTGTATTAAGTATTAAGAACGGTAAGGACAGTTTGTGTGAGACCGGTTATTCCTTAATGTTCGTGATGCTTATACTATTTTTTGCACGATCAACGCACAAAATTTAAAAAGAAAAATAAGATTTGGAAATTATTTTGACATTTTTAAAGCTTTGATTTATGTTTATATTTATTTACCGTCTCGCCTCCTGAACGGTACTGCCTTAGAAACACTATCGGTAAATATAAAAATAACCCGATCATGCAAAAATCTTCAAATTAGGGTACATCCGGTTGACCAATTATAACCGAAACCTAATCAGCTCTTCATATGGATGTAACGAAAAATAATACGAAAGAACCGCCCGCACGGTGCAAATATTTCATCATTACCGATATCTGGGTACAAAGCAGATTGGCCCATCCAGAAATTGGTAATAAGCCGTGATGATATATTTATTTATTTATAATACTACAGTATTAGAGTTATCGCAATTTTGTCACATCATCGTAAAAATAGTAAAATAGTATTCTAGAGACCCTAAAACGTGTATATTCTTCAAAAACTCACCACCGAATTTTTTGACCAGAGACAATAGCTTCCTTACCTAAACGTGACGGAAAGTAAATATAGGAGCGGAGGACCTCATTACTCGATATCAGTCAAGCATATAAATTACTATAAAGAATTTTTAACAACTATACAGGCACTTGCAACCACTCTAATTATTTGCATCCTGAAGAGTCACTCCATGTCTACTTTAGAGTGAAGCAGATTTTGTTACCCTGAACAGAGTGCATCGATCTTTTAAAAAGAAAGAATTGTTCAACCTTTGGATTGCATATATGTAGTTTCAAACCAAAAAGGCAGATGCATCTACGTCAAAATTTTACAGTGTACATTTTTTGCAGCTTAAATAAGTATTATCTTACAGATTTTCTAGTTTGAATCCAACAATCCGACCTCCGACCTCCACAACATCTGTATACTAAACTTACTTCCAAAGCGTCTGTATAATCAACTGCCCGGGCAGAATTTACTCCTTTCAATTTTCTTTTTGAACTCATTTGAACTAACTATGTAACTGTCGGACTTCACTAAAAGAACTGTACTGTATAACTGGCCCTCGGACATCAAATACAAAAGTTTCAGTCGACCGGAAGTAATTAAACAGGTCGGGACTCGTTTGTTTACTTCGCCACTTGCACGTGACGACTAACTTAGACGTTTGCTTAGCGCGTCGGGGCTCGCACGTTACAGTATCTAATCTAGGTCGTCTGTAAAAACCGTCAGAGAATTTTTTATTTCGAAACATTGTCACAGTAATATTTTAGCTCATATTATGTCGAACTAATATAGTTTGTGAACTGAAATAAAATTATTAAACCTGCAGTATCTGTCTACAATTTGATATAATTAGCTGGTAATATAATCATCCCGTTCGTCTTTTGCTGGTGTAATTTGCATTGAGACATGTTTATTTGTAGGAAATGCAGCTAAATGAATTTTCATTTATGCAAGTGTTTTAGATGCAAGTCGCGATGTTCTCAAAGAAACTATTAGTTTCAATAGCTCCAGGAGTAAGACTCCGGAACCTCACGGTCCTCTCCTTGAAATGAAAACGTCTTTAATGTGTCGCGAAGGCGATGCTGTTGCCGTTACATCTGCGCTTTTCAGAGGCGGACGCTTCACTTTACCATGCTAATATAAATTTGCCAGAACTTTCCACTCACTCTGTTGTTACTCGTCCTATTTTCTTAATAAACTGGATTTTCTGCGGTGAATAAGATCCTCATTTTTATACAAACTCTTAGCACATATTTTCTTGTCACCAGGAGAGCTTCGCTTGGCACAATGATTATAAATACTTTATTAAAATAACAATACACTCGTGAAGTACTGAGTGCTCAGAACGTGAAGGTATATTTCATACATACATACATACATACCTACATACATACAATCACGCATTTCCTGAAACCCGAAACAATAATAATAACATCAACCACAAAAATAATTACTCTCTCTTTCAACAACATTCTTACTAACCTGACATCATACAACAAATATTCCTCACTCTTAACATATTAAAGTGACCTATTTTCGGTAACGAAATACCGCAACCGGACCACAATAATAGTTACGAAACAATTATCCTTCGCCACACATTCCTACCTAAACACATTGGTCTGTTTTTGATGAGTTGTTTAGTCATTAATAATGTTTTTATATTTTGCGTTCATAATGAAGTGATTACGATATGCAATTGCGTATCGTAATGACCTTCATTTCGATACGCAATTTTTTGTTTTAGACGGTTGGTACTAGATGACGTTTCTTTAACCCATTTTGTACCTAATTTATTTTTAGTTAATTGACAATTCATTTTAATAATATAATGTCGAAATTATTATTTTTTATTATTTAGGGAAGATTATTTACATGAAAATGTACAAATGGTTACAAATATAATCACAAATTGAGTAAGTAAATGTTATTGTAGAAGGCGCAAAATATAAAAAAATAGTATAAAGAACTCATTTTATAAGACTTTCTTTCGCACTTGTCAATTAGAAATTTTGACGCGTGCGAAAAAACATGTCTTATAAAACACATTCTTTAATATACTATTAGTTACTTTGAAAGTTAAGAAAAAAGATGTAGGCAATTCTTTTGACGCACGGCTCGTATGTTACAAAATTCAAACAAATATTGGCGTTTTTTAACGAATGTATCAAAATATGCTCCGAAGTTACATTGTTTGCATTGAAGCTTGTGGTTGTCATTTTGTGCAATAATTATAAAATGTATTACAAAAATCTAGTGCGGCCAATACCCGCCATTTACAGCCCGAGTCACAAAAAGATTAAGTTAATCCTTATTTTTGTATTAGCGAATTCTACTCTAATTTTGACAGTTTATTTCTTAAAATATAGTCTAATCTAATCCAAGTAACTACCTTTTTTTAAATCCCTCAATAGGATTAAATCCCAATTACAAAGTGAGTTCACATTCACACACATCCATGCCTTAGTGGGATTTGAACCCAGAGTCCCAAGAGCACTCACGACATGAGGCGTTGCTCTAACCATTGAGCCACCAGAGCTATATTAAAATGAAGATTAAATTATAGAATTCACTAAACCAAAATGAGGATTAGCTTAAACATTTGTGTGAATCGTTAATTTTTATTAATCTCAATACATGCCTATGCATAGTTACTTATGCTGGAAACTGTGTTGAATTCCTTTTCTATTGTTCTATTTCCTTTTTTCATTTTAAAACGTTACTAATATTATTTTGAAATGATTGGTTCTTTGATAGTGACATTTATCTATCAGTTACATACATTTAAATAACTGCGTTTTGTTTGTTTAAAGCGAAAGGCTCTGGGATTTAAAATATAGATAATTTTATAAATTTATCCACAAAATATATAGAAAAAGTATTAATGCAAATCTATAGAAAATTTAATAATCTTTAATTTTTATAATAAGATTAATCTCGAAAAAATAACATTTAAAGGTATTTTTCGAAGAAAAACTATTTAGAGCTTCTAGTAAAGTGCCATTTGCGGTTATCCGATTTTTCCATTACAAAAAAATTGGAAATACAAGGTTTCAAAATTTTCTGGATGATAGTATTTTATTTAGAGTGCGATTTTCAGCACGATCCCAACCTCCCTTACCAAAGGTAGCGGGAGATAAAAATGAACAAAATTATTTAAAAAATTAAAAATAAACAAAATAAAAACTGAAGTGACTCTTCAAAGAGCCTGTAACTCGAAAACGGTGCGGTTTCATTAGTAAAAGTTAGTCTATTTTTAATCCCCTACATGCATTATAAACTTGTAACACGTATTCATTCACAGCCTGTATAAGGAAAACAATTTAAAGACATTGATAGGTGTAAGGATATTATTGACCAGTTCTGTATGTGTTCTGTTTTGCTTTTCTGCGTTGTAGATTTTGCTTTTCGATACCCTGTCCCGTATTTAGCATGTGTTTTCAAACTTATCACCGTATCAGGCCATATTATTATTTAACTCATGCACAGTAGAGAGCAGTGTGTATAGCTCGCTTTGAGCAGGAATGAAAGATTGATTAAATCCTGACACGAGATCCCATTAACTTTACACGAAGTCGTAACGTATGTATGGAACTGAATAAATCATCGCGATTAACTACCCCTTCATTGGGGCGGCGCGACAGGCGACAAGAGGAGAAGAGAAACACTCTATACACGGAAGAAGTTTTACATTTTGGTTTTTAACACCCCATCGAATTACGAGGGTAATAGTATTGAAGAAACGATGGGGAAAGGGAACTTTATTTTTACGCTATAAATAACTTGTCTAATAAGGGTGTTGTCCAGAACAGTACAAGTTTGTTAGCTGTCACTGTCAATAGAAGAGTTATGTACAATCGCAACTGGATATTCGTACATATTTATAAAGCAGTATCTAAGGAACTGCCCAGACAGAGCCACAAAAAAATATCTGATGTGGCCAACACAACACCTCCCGCTGTTTAATTTTTATTAATTCAAATATACATACTTGCATAGTTAGTTATGCTGGAAACTATATTAAGTCCCATTCCATATAACTATGGTTCTATTTACTATTTTCTTTTTAGAACGTTAAGCTTCATTCACAGCTACTTTTTAAAATACATAACGTACATAATGCTAATAGATAATACGTAACGAAGTTTGTTATATGGCAACGCACAAGACCATTCACAGCAATGCTCTGTTCCATTTAAGCCATTCAGTAGATGGCACTGGCAACAGCGCAAATCTGAAGTAGCCGAAATTACATTGGGTAAACTTGTCTCTTGTCTCTAATTTCAGCCAATCAGAGATGTCAAAACTATTCCCTATGCTCTGCAATACTGAATGCCTTAAATGGAACAAAGTATAGTTTTAATATTAACGCATAATGCATAAATACAATGCATAGCAACAAATAATTGCAAACTCCAAATTTTATGCATTACGCATTAAGTAAATCTGTGACAGCTGTCAAAATAAATTTGCGAGAAATCTTAAAATCTTCAATTTCGAAGAAAACAAATAGCTGTATCTAGTGCTACATTTTTAATACCATGTGCTCAAATAAAATTAAACAAGAATATACGCTTCAGCAATCCTTTCCTGCCATGATAAACTTCAATTTTGACAGGTAATTTGAATAAATACAGATGTCCACTATCAATTAAATTTTGTTGCAGAAAATGATTCGTTTTTCCTAACCTTACGCATTAGCACTATGTAGTAAAATTATGTCGTATGCATTATCATTACGCATTAAAAAAGTGGCTGTGAATGTAGCTTTACTATTATTAAATTGAAATTAGTTCTTTGACAGTGACATTTATCTGTCAGTTACATACATTTGAGATATGAACTGCGTAACCAAGGAGTTGTGTTCGCTGTTTGTTTAAAGCGTAGGCTCCGAGATTTAGACAATTTTATAAATTTATCATATAATAAGAGGTAAATTTTTGCCGGAAAAATTTTCAGATTGTTACGAGAGCTGGTTGCCTAGCAAATTATTGAGTGGCATTGACAAAAAAATCACGAGTTGTCAAACGAGTGATTTTTGATCAATCTCACAAGGTAAATTGGCAACAGGCTCGAGTAAAGCAATCGGAAAATTTTTCCAGGATAAAATTTAACCACAAATGATATTCGAATGACTATTTCAAAAATAAAAATTAGGTAATTATTTATATATTTTTTTCTTGACAAAAATCTAATTTTATTTTTATTGTGTTTTGAAGTGTTATATTTAAGGTTACTTTTTCAACGTTTTAAATAGATTTCTGTCCGAATCGACTCGTTATTAATAAAAACTGATAACACTGAAAATATACACACTTTGACAGGTATGCAAACAATGTTTCTAAAACGTCAAAAAAATTTCGCTTATAAAAACTTGCTTCTTCAAATACGACATCTTATTGGCTTAAAGGCTGCGAAAAAATTTTGTGACGGTGTTTTGTCGAAATGAAACTTGGTAACTAGGTAGATTCTGAATTTGGATTGGCTTATAAATTTATGAGTGAAATAGTCCATAAAATATATAGAAAAAGTATTAATGCAGACCTGTAGAAAATTTAATAATCTTTAATTTTTATATTAAAATAAATCTCGAAAAAATAACATTTAAAGGTATTTTTCGGAGAAAACCTATTTTGAGCTTCAAGTAAAGTGTCATTTCCGGTTATCTGATTAACACCAAAATCTAATGGCTCTTTTTTCCATCCCTATACCTCCCTTACCAAGGGTAGCGGGAGGTAAAGAGAATAGTGAACGGTCGCACATGCTCAAAAATATCGATCTTCTAAATTCTGAAGGCTCGATTATTTAAAAATATTTATTCCAAGAAGAAATCTATTGATTTCACCAGAATTTGGTGTTTCACGCGTGTTAGATGTTATTCGTGAATTATTTCGAAATTTGATGTACGTATGCGTAGTAGAAATTGCATATTACTACAAATCGATCTTATAATAAAATCGATGTTTTGATATTTATTAAAATCGATTTTTTGATACAGTATTTACGAGTAGATTTGATATTAAAAATATCGATTTTTGCTATTGATCGATCAATCGCGACAAATCGATTTTAGCAAAAGATCGAAAATCGATTTCTAAATTCTAAGATTGCACAGCCAAAATTTGGATAGTGCAGTAAACATTTCCTATTTAGAAACATACGTTTCCAATAATTTTAAACTTATTTTTTTACTTCTATTCTACTAACAAAGACATTTCTACAACCCAAAATATATAAATTTGGTAGACTGCATTGAATAGACCTTTTCAATTTAAAGAGATAGAAGATATGCGCAATGGGGATCTGCGCATAGTAGGAACAAATGAGATCTATGGCGTTTGTTTCTAAAAAATTTAGACGTAAAATGTGAGAAATGTCTCAGATAACTTTAAAAAATGTTATCGAAATAAGTTACAAAAGCTTTTATTGAAGTCAAAATGTCTAACGATGCAAATTTTCAATGAGAATACACGTATTTTAATGACTGCAATATTTTTGACGCTCCGTTTGACAGCCCAACTGGCAGTTGTTTGCACCATATTCTTACTATTTGCAGCGATAGAAAGAGATAGCCGTTAAATTGAAAAGGTCCATTGACAACAGTAGTGCAAGAAATGGGGTATGTGACCATAATTGAATTTCAATATATAAGTCAAAATATACAAAAACTAACCACTATAGTTTCTCATTATAATAATAAAAATTAAACATTAGTTTGTAATAATATTGTTATTAGCAATTTAATGTTTTGGAGAAGGGATCTGTGACGTCGGTAGGGTAGAATGGTAGAAGAAGAGAGTTAGATTGAGACAGATGTATTGTGGTAGGTCATGGAGTGGCGAAATAGACATCTGGCTTCTGTTGACCAGACAGATGCCACGTGATTGTGTTTGTGTACATCAAACGATTAAACTTATATACCTGTATACATTATAATTTCATATTATTTTTTGTCTAAAATATAGAAACATGCGTCCAAATCTTGATATTCCTAAATTTAACAAAAACTACAAATTAAAATTATGCTTTAAAAATGAAAAAGTATGTAATGTATGGTTTTATCGCTAACACTTACCCTTAAATAATCAAAAAGAACAAAGAAAAATCTTCGGAAAAATCTAAATGCACACGTTCACTCGTAAACACACCTGACTGTAAGCGTTGGTGTTGTAAACATAACCAAACAGAACTAAACCAGCTGATTCTTGTATGCCAAGTAGGCTACTCTGAAATATTTTTCATACAAATATTTACATTCGAATATTATTGTTATTATTATCCATGAAAAAACTTCCATAATAATCCTCCAGAGTCCATACTAAATTTATCAATTCGTTTATCTTTCGCATTCCATATATTATGTACACGATCACGTGATATCTGTCACTTAAGCCAGCTGTCACTTTCGCCATTCCATAACCTACCACAACATATCTATCTCAGTCTAACTATCTTCTTCTATCATTCAACCATACCTACGTCACAGATCCCTTCTTCAATTTTTTAATAATTATTTTCTCGTAAACTATGAATAATTAATCGATTTAAAAAAATACGGGTATTTTATTTTTTGGTCTAGTATCATATATGTAAAAATCAAAATTTGATCACATACCCCATTGCGCACTAAGTAAGATTCAGTTCACTCGAAACGTATAAATAAAATACGTAAAACTCAGCTAGTGCGCCCTGATATATATATATGTATAAAAAGTTATGCTGTCAGTGCAAAAAAAAGTGCACTAAATATATCAGTGGAAAACTCTATAAATAAACCATAGAATTCTATTTTCAGTCTATATCGTATATTCACTTACTCTGCGGGATAGAAAATCAATTCAATTTGCTAATTTACGAAGTTTGTAGGTTCTGTCGTCTTTGAATTGAGTAAATACTCGCAGTAAATAATTTAATTGATTCGAGCTGAATGCCAATATAGAGTAAAGTAATTTCACTACACTAAATGCCTCGAGACATAATATATGTTTTCATATTAACTTCATATATGTAATTTCGTAATTATATTAACATTTGCAGAATTTATTCGAAGGGAGAAAAATTAAATCAATTTGTTGGGCATTATTTTCGTATAAAATAATTTACTTTCACTTAACGTTCTGTGTTATGGTTATTTATTATTGAATTAAGGTAAATTTCTGTATGTAGCGGATAATAATACCTTATAGAGAAACAAATAAAAATTAGTTTTATATCCCACAAGAATTGAAAGAACTCTATTCGACTAACATTAAGTTCACAAACATTTTGTTTAGAAATATATTACTTTTACCTCTTGTATTACATTCACATATGACGTTCCATTCTTATTTTAATTATTAATACATTCTCCGACATATTGTAAAGTTTTCAATCTAGCCCAATAAGATTAGATTTTTCGGGGGATAAAAATACCTGAGTTTTGAAACTTGGCACAGTTATGCCTTGATGTCTACTGTACAACAAAGTAAAAATATCCGAGGGTGGGTGGTAAGCGCGAGGTGGGAGACCCGTTAAAGGTGTTCTTTTTATGATTTTTGCAAAAATATCCAAAACTATAGGTCCTAGCGAAAAACACTTTATATTTAAAATTAAAGCAGATAAAATTTCCTACAAATATGGTCTAATTCATTTTTTTGTAGGGTTGATAGTTTCAAAGATTCAAGGCGAACAAGACGATTTTTTCAAAAGTTATTTTTTGGAGATTATTTGTCACAATACACAGCAAATGGCTTCGTGAATAATACTTTTTACTAAATACTATATTATAAATATATATATATATATATATATATATATATATATATATATATATATATATATATATACATATATATATTGGCACACCCAGCAATGGGTAATATACCGTGATGATATATTTATTTATATATATATATATATATATATATATATATATATATATATATATATATATATATATATATATACAGGGTGTTAATTAAAAAGCGGTCCATAGGCGTTTAACATGTTAAATCAGTTTTTCCTTATGCAAAAGTTCCCAATTCATTTAGACAAAAATGTGTCAAATAAATGTAGTAGAGAAATAATTCTACACCTAACTTGCTAATCAGATTTTATTTTACATATTTTATAAGCTGTAAAATCTAATTTAAAATTTTATAAATGTTGCTTATTTGTAGTGATAGCCATGGAATTTAAACAAAATTACAAAGAAATACATATCGTTTGAATTGTTAGAATTTCGATTTGCTGGTTACAAAATAAAAATAAATAAAAAATGCTCAGTGATTTAGATGTAGATTAAAAAAACAAAATATTGTTAGAAACTAAGGTATAGAATGTAATTGTCTATAATTTTTATTTGAAAATAGAGTTTTTGACAGTTGAACGACGTGGATTTCTTCGTAATTTTGTTTAAATTCCATGGCTGTCACTACATATACGCAATATTTATAAAAATTCAAATTGGATTTTACAGGTTATTAAACATGCAAAATAAAACCAGATTAGTGATTTAGGTGTAGAATTTAATTCTCTAAAGCATTTATTAGGAAAACGGATTTCCAATGTTAAACGCCTATGGCCCGCTTTTTATTTAACACCCTGTATATATATATATATATATATATATATATATATATATATATATATATATATATATATATATATATATATATATATATATATACTATTGCTAACTCGAGAACTATAAGAACTCCAACGAGGTCGGTTAAATTAGCAAATAATTTCTATTTTACTAGCCTATTTTAATGATCGTAAAATTATTTTTTTTCGTCCAGTGGTTTTTGAACTGTGGACACCAACTTTGTTATTTTAAATGGGATCATATATATTTTATTTACTTATTAAATAGAGAATTTTATTCTGAATTCAGTGATATAATATTTGCATACTCTCACATAACGACTTTTTTGAGAAATGAATAAGACCATTTTTACAGGAAATTTTAAATACTACAAATTTTGTATATTAAATGTTTTTCGGTAGGATCTATAGTTTCTGAAATTTTTGCTGAAATCTTGAAAAGAGCACCTTTAAACTTATGAACGATTAATGTGATACAATTAGAAATTTTACCAATTCTAAAAGTCGACATACCCCATCGGTATTTACTGTGGGTGGTGGAAACTTCTTGACGTTGCTAGAGAACTTGTACCAGTATTCTTTTTCAACAATTTGATGAGAACAAGTTTTATGGTAAATTTCACTCGACAAATCCCAAATATCACCAAATGAATATAAAGCTGTCATTTTTGACAATTAGCACAAACAATACACAGAAAACAAATACACACAAATGTCACAAATTCAAAAATAATGTGGCCTAAGATAAATACAAGTGTTTTGAATTAATATAAATTTTTATAACTCGTTTCAAAATTCCTGTAAATTTCTCATTCGTACCGTAATAACTCACTTCTTAGCCTTATAACGTAAATAACTATTCTGTAAAAATAATACATTTCTTTTCCTAGCTGTATAATACGCTATAATGTACTGCAGCTATAATTTTCTGCAGAATAATCTGAATTAATTGGTGATAGTATTACTTTAGTGGAAATAAAGTGAAAAATTCCCCGTATAGTATTCGTAACTTGTAAGGGTAGAAGGCAACGTAGCGAACAACTATCGCTAATGGATGGTCAGTGTAGGTTGTAACGAACCGTTTGATGAATTTTAATTCTATCGGCGACCCTTCTAACTGAGGGCTTATAACTATTTAAACGGGTCAAAACGTTTCATGTTTATAAAGTGTATCATTGCCCTTATGCCCCTAACTTCATCTACATACCACATTCCATGAAGGAGGACAATAATCATAAAGATAAATTTATAAAGTCATCGAGAAAACAACGAATATTTATATCGAGAAGAACTTTATACTACAGATGACTATTCCTCTCGTGTTTTACACTAATCAAAAGCTTTATTTTGCATAGAAACCGCATATTACAGTGAATGGGAAGCTGCAAATGAAGAACAATTACGACGTCGCATTTACCAAAACATTCGAGAATCAATCCAGATGTCCAGAGGATGATGGGACAAGTGAGAAGAAAATTAAGGGCTATTGAAGATAATGGTCCGTTATCAATAATTTAAATATAAAATATTAAGTGTTATACTTATTGTTAATTGTTGTAATAATTAGTTTAAAAAGTAAAAGAATTTTAAAAAAGTATCAGTATCAGTTTGCTCTCAAATTCGACAACCTGTTGAGATATAATATTTTATAAAATGTTACTCATACTTAGAAAAAGGTATAAGAGTGCGTCGAAACGCCGGTTGTGTAAAAGAATAAATACTGTTTAGCTGAGATTTTGAATAAATGTTAACACCTAATCTATTATTTGGATAATTGCGTAGGCTTCCACAGTCTGAGTCATGAGAAATATTCGTTTTCCGGGAATGGACTGTGTCATATTTTGAGTCAGAGCTCAACGTTTCGCCCGCAGTCGTATGGGGCATCTTCAGGAGCAAGGGAGATAGTACTGTCTTAAACAAGGTTACCCGACGTGTCAACCACGCTAGAGGCCGAGTTTAAGCAACAAGGAAGGGAGACTCAGTTTACAAGGTTACCCGACGTGTAAACCACGCTAGAGGCCAAATAAACCAAGTGACGAAAGAAGGCCGAGAAGACGGTTATATACTAATCTAAAGATACGGTAGATGAGCAGAGCTAATGAGGACCAATGGGAATCGAGTTCGTAATGGTAGATTGGGCGTGTCGTGTTCCGAGAATCACCGGTTTCCACATGTGGCTCAAGAAATAGCCATCATCCCGATTAATGTTATTCGGATGTTTCCATATTTCTAAAGTTTCCCTGTATTTACGTCTGTAAAACTCAGGGACAGGCGGCATAGTATACGAGTACATAGGTGAAACAGGAAGGAGTGTTCACACTAGATTGTCAGAACACAAACGCTGTCTGCGTAATGGTATGGTATTAACATCTGCGGTCGCAGAACACCAACACAACACAGGACATAACATCTTATTTGAAAATTCCCGCATTTTAGCTCCTGTCCCTGAGTTTTACAGACGTAAATACAGGGAAACTTTAGAAATATGGAAACATCCGAACAACATCAATCGGGATGATGGCTATTTCTTGAGCCACATGTGGAAACCGGTGATTCTCGGAACACGACACGCCCAATCTACCATTACGAACTCGATTCCCATTGGTCCTCATTAGCTCTGCTCATCTACCGTATCTTTAGATTAGTATATAACCGTCTTCTCGGCCTTCTTTCGTCACTTGGTTTATTTGGCCTCTAGCGTGGTTTACACGTCGGGTAACCTTGTAAACTGAGTCTCCCTTCCTTGTTGCTTAAACTCGGCCTCTAGCGTGGTTGACACGTCGGGTAACCGTGTTTAAGACAATACTATCCCTCTTGCTCCTGAAGATGCCCCATATGACTGCGGGCGAAACGTTGAGCTCTGACTCAAAATATGACACAGTCCATTCCCGGAAAACGAATATTTCTATTATTTGGATTTTCAAATAAGAAAACGCTAATTAGCGGCGAATATTAGAACTACAAACAGTGGTACAAATTTGTCATTTACATGAATCTACAACCACATGACTACAAAAACTCTGTAATATATACTTAAAATATAAATAAAAAATCTGATGTGGCCAGTACATTACCTTCCGTCAGTTCTATGTATTTTGTACAAATTTCATACAGAAAGATCCTCGCTAAAGATTCTATTTCTTGTACATTACCTTCCGGAGGTTGCATATATCTGACATCTTTCAATCAGAATAGTAGCTGCTTCCATAGCTATGGCTACTTTATGAAATTTAATTTCTTTATAAATTTTTAACTGTATATCCATTTAATATATAAGTATAAAATGCAGTGAAATCGTATAGAGAATAAAATACTATTTAATATTTATAATAATAATAATAATTGTCGGCTCCGGTGGCTCAATGGTTAGAGCAACGGCTCGTAGTCATGAGTACGCTAGGGGTTCTGGGTTCGAATCCCACTAAGGCATGGATGTTTGTATATGTAAACCTCTCTGTAATTGGGATTTAATCCTGTTGAGAGGTTTAAAAAAATATAACATTAAATGTGAAAAAATGATATTTAACATAGTTTTTTCAAGAAAAACTGTTAAAATATTCAAATGATAATACTTCCGGTTAACCAATTGTAACCAAAATCTAAACAGCTCTTCATATGGATGTAACGAAGAAGAATACAAAAAAATTATAATTTTTGAAATTGTAGTTAGAGTTATCGCAGTCGAAATTTTTGTTACACACACACACACACACACGCGCGCACGCACGCACGCACGCACGCACACACGCACACACACACACGCACACACACACACACACACACACACACACACACACACACACACACACACACACACACACACACACACACACACACACACACACACATACAGACATCGTAAAAATATTAAATTCGTATTCTAGGAACCCTAAAACGTGCTTATTGATTAAAAACTCATCATCGAATTTTTTGACCAAAGAATATACCTTCCTTACCTAAAGGTAACGGAAGGTAAAAATACTAATAAATGAGAAAATATTAAGAAAACTAAAAACACAATTGACAGTAATGCTAGGCTGACAAATAAGATAAGATCAGCGCCATCTCTTGATACTTGAAAATCCCAATACCACAGTCGAGAAATTTGGCACATTATTTCTCTCTGTTTATTGTGGTTTTTGTGTATGAGTATCCCCTTATGATTTGGTTATTGTGTTTGCCATATAATGATAAGTAACACGCCATAAAGTGCATCATAAACCTTCTTCTTGTCCAATTTTCTTTCAATCCGTACGGTGGTGTTTACGAGGTGAGTGCGTGACTTTTGTTCTGGGATATAAAACGTAATGATTCTCGTAAAGAAACGAACTTGTTACTTCCGGCATCCGGTTAATATCATATTTCACAGCAAGGCTGGAATGGGACAGGGATCGAACCCGGCAAACGAGATTACTGGATTGTTATTTTAAAGTATCGAGAGAATGGAGAGTAGTAAATATAAATTGGAATTGTTATTGGTATGAAGACGATACAAAGTGAAAATGCTGCTGAATAACAGGATTACAAAGGAGAGAAGGCTTTGAAAAGGAGAGCGATACTTAATATTATCTGCACCAATTTGTGGGAGTATATCAGCACATCTTACCAGTATGCTCACATTTGTAAATGTACCAATTTTAGTTTAAACTTTCTTAACATGGAAACATATTCTGATTTATAAAACTTATTCAGTAATTCCTATTAAGTGGACAGTCGGAGGACAGTCGGAGGACCATCTTTCCAAAGAGACTCTCTGTTCTGGTTTATAGATACTTCAAATTAGAGTTAGGAGAAACAGGAGTGAGTGTATTTGACCTCAAAATGAATAAATCTATAGGCACCAGAGTTCAAATATATTTAAATTTGAAATCTACGGAATAAATCCCTGTGCTTAAATAAGTCTAAACACACCAAAGTCACAAAGAGGCAAAAATCAATATAATGTAAGACAGCCAGGCTGCTCTTAAGGCACTAGGTGCTTTCACTTCTGAGTCAAAGCTAGTCTTGAATTGCATGAACACCTTTCAACAGCTGGCCAAACACAATCTCGTCACAATCTTATTCACAGATCGCCTTCAGTGGATAGTAGAAGGGCCACCCTTCCAAAGAGACTATATGTTCTGGTTATGGATCAAACTAGAGTAGAGAATAAATGCCTGTGCTTAAATAAGCCTAAACAAACGTCGCTAAGGAGCAACAATCAACATAACTATTGAAAATCCATATAATGAAGGAGATCAAAAATTAGGAGGAGTCAGATATACTTTCGTTTGAAAACATTCCGGGCCTTAGTGAGTCGAAGAAATTCATTTCACCGTCGTCAACAAACGCCAAATAACTATTAGCTTTCAGCAAAAAGAACCTTAAAACTATGGCAGTTATCTATACTAGTCATTATCCTCTGAACAGGGTGTAAATGAAATAAGTACATTAAATTTAACCAGTAGTATAACTCGTCAAGAGCAACAATATTTCTTAATATTTTTTTCTCAAAATCGCTTATTTCTTTTAGCATTTTTACAACCCCGTAAATTGACGAATCGTTCCAAATATTTTTGTAATAATTGAATGCAGTCCTGTCAGTTGTTGCAATTAAATTTTAACATTAGTAATAAACTTGTTTATAAAGAAAAATTCTGACCAAATGCTTTTGTTTACGAATAGCGGATACACAGACATTGTAATTACCTATGGTGAAGTTCTTAAGGTCGACGAAGTTACACGAAAATCATCATCTTCGTAATATTCGTAAAATTATGTTGTACCACATACAATATCTTCGAAATTATCACAGTTTGATGTGTCACATATGACAATTTGGAATATTTTAAAAGAGCAACAGTTACTTCCATACCATGTGCAAAAATTTCATTGTTTCCAGTACTTCAATTTTGCGAATGGGTTGTATAGTTCACTGATAGGGCTGGATATATTAAAGAAAGTGTCTTTAATAATATCATTAATTGTTTGGGCGGAAATAAATTGACGAGTCATTGGTCCTCATATAATCCCACTTCGTTTAAATGGACAAAATTATGTACTTACATTTTATGAATAACGTATTTAAACTTATGATTTGCCGTGTTGACACGAAATTTCTTCCCATAACCTCATAACTATTATGCTCGTCCCACGCTCTTACTCTATTCACACAAGCTCAGAAACCTGTTTTAATACAGAATTTTATAATTTTGTTATTCAAAGTTTAAATTTCTTTATTTTAAAATTGTGCTATTACGAATTTATTAATAATAAATGTTTTCCGTTGATCGTTTATTAATTACTGTATCTGCAAGTATACAATTACCACCCGTCAATTTTTGTGTTGTGTACGTCGAACTTTGATTCAGACAGCAGAGGGCAGCAGAAATTTTGCTATTGGCCGGTAACGAAATTTTAAACAAATCTTTAAAGAAAAATTACATTACTTTGTTAAATTTAATGCACTTATTTCATTTACACCCTGTATGTATATATATATATAAGGAAACTTCGTACCACAATATGTGAATGTCGAAATGTGACCGTTAGGAGACTAAAGGTATCTCACGACAATTGAGACCGGAAAACGAAAAACTGACTTCTGGAGCAGTGACTGGATTCTTAAAAATCTCTGAAATTGCTTCTAAAAAACTAAGTTAGAGGAATGTTATAGTTATATAAATACCAATATATAAAACTTATCAACCAAATTTTCAATATTCTAATTAAAATACTTTGTTCTTAGGTCAGAGGTCTGCTAATCAATAGTTATCTGGATTCAAATACGAAAGAAAAGACCCCGTGTAAACGAAGAATGTGTATCCATTTATTTTTATTTACCGGGTCCCAAGCGTTTGAATGTCCCTGGGTCGGAGGAAAGCTCCGCGTTTTCGTGATCGATAGAGAAACGTCAGTGGAGCTTGTTGTGCTTAAAGCTGCTCGCAAAGCTCGCCGCAGCTTGCAACTGAACTTAATTGTATGGAAATGGCGTATAAACAGGACAGCAACAATTCTAGACGCAATTAAATGTGTTTAATCAAGGCAGATTTGTATTTCAGTTATTTGAACTGAGTGGTGAAAAAATTCATTTACTCACGCTGTAGTTGGTGTAGTGTTTTAATAGTTCTTTTTCACTTCAGGTTTTTACAAAATTAATTAGAAAGTATTCGATAAAAAGAAATATTTCAATTGAAACTCTCAAAAAGATCGAGTTGTTTGTTTAATTAATTAAAGTGTTTAACATTTTTGCTGTGCCAAACCAATGTACACTGGGAAAAAGATATAATTACGTCAACTGTAAATTTATTTGTTACAAATAAATCCTAAGATTGAATAGATATATATAAATATATCTACAATAGGGTATTCTCTGAGGATTACTAATATTAAAAATTTATTAAAAATATTAGTGTTGATAGGTAAACAACAGGGAAAAAACAAAAAAATCATAATATAATTTGATTGTTACAAAAGATATAAAGCATTTAAATTTTGCTGATGTACTAGACGACCTTCCAATGGGAGACCAGTTGAAATCCCTACTCCATGTTCGAATATGATAAGACGCCGCATGAACCACTGATAGCACACCGCTGGTAAGTAAATCAAATTTTAAAAATTAATATCTCGCTTATTAAGAGGAATTTTTACTTGGGTTTTCACAGATACTCTTAGATATAACTGTTCTAAAAATATATTAATAAAATATGAAAGAATACCCTATTGAAGCAATGTAATTATTTATTTGAAGCATTTATTTGTCTCAAACAAATATATATATTGAGATCAATTATATCTTCTATTTCATGAGAACTATGCATTTATTTACGTTCAGATTTATTTTAATGGTGCTAAAGTTATTGTATTACTATTGGATATATAATAATTTATTTGAACCAAGTTTATATACCTACCTCTCATAACCTGTCTACTCTAAATAGATTAAAATTGAAGGAAAACAATTAATTAAAGACCAGTATATTTAATTTTTTCGTACACCATATTTTTATAAACTCACAAATTATATCCTTAAGAATATTAATGTACATATAATAAAAAATTATAAAAGTATAAATACACACTCTGTGTAGGTACCGGTGCATGTGCCTTGGCATAAAAGATACACTGAAAAGTGCAAAGCAAATATGCAAAACTCAAGTAGTATATTTTTCACTGTTTCGTCACACATATTCACCACTTTTTAGCACACGAATGAAAAACAAATCGCCAGAAATGAAGACTGTCAGAAATGAGCACCACCATAAACAAGATGAAACGTACAACAAATGAACAAGTCCATACAAGTCACTTCACTTAAAATCGTCATTTGACAAATAGAACATTGTTCACTAAATAGAAATATTATTTCGCCACCAATAATATTTATTTGTGACCAATAAATGTAGATTCTCACGATAAAAACTATTTTTCATTGTAATAAATATAAAGTTTACACAAAAATGTTATGAAATTAATTCAAAACAATTACATATTTGTAGGAAACAAGTAAATATTTCAGAAAATTATAAATTTATTCATTAAAAATCTCAATTTAAAATACTAAGCCTAAATAAATTAGTTTATTTGAGAAAATTAAATTAAATTTAAATGAAATAAATCACAGTCAAATAAACAATATAACTGAATGAATAATATTACATTTCATATTAAAGATTAAATTGTATTTGTTGCAAGGTTGCAATAATTGAATGAATGAGGTACCCCTTAATTATGAATATTTATTTGCTAAAAACCAGTCATTTTTCTCTGTGTACGGAGTTTCTTGTATTTTGTGTTCCCTGCAGCGGGAGAAACGAGGAAGAGGGATTGAACCGTGATCTGCAGGTCGCGAGACTCATGCCCTTTAACCCCGTAATTAACATTGTCTGATTGCTGTTCCCGGGTGAAATGGAAACGCTTGAGGTAATGACGAACAATATCGTTACATGCGCGCTCTTGTGATTTATTAGCTACGAATACGAGAATACTCGTAGTTTCTAATTTGCTAGAGAAAACTTTGAATATAGAGCAATTATTTACTAATTAAATATGCACGTTATTAACGCAACTCTTTATTTACAAATATTATTTTTGCATTTACTTTTTACCTCCTGCTACCCTTGGTAAGGGAGGTAGGGATCGTGTAAAAATAGCATATTGAGATTTTGGTAAATGATCACGTTTTAACATCCCTAGAATCCAATTTTAACATTTTCACGATGATGTCTGTGTGTATGTACATATATGTGCGTATGTATGTATGTATGTATGTATGTATGTATGTGTGTGTGTGTGTGTGTCCTGTTTACGCTCTAACTCAAATACTATCAACCACAAAATTTTGAAACTTTGTATTTCTACCTTACTCTAATGGCTGGTTTATGATGGATTTAATTTACAAATTTAGATTTACGAATTTACATTTATAAATATATATTGTACATATCTGCTTTTACTGGTTCATGATGAATTTAACAAATTTATGATTTAGAATTTACATTTAAAATATCACCATCCTTTATATTCTAAATGTAAATTTGTAAATGCGTCCAATCGTTTCACTGTATTTCAAACAATGATTTTGATAAGGGAAATGACAGTTGAAACATTTTAATTTAGATTTGACAAATGGATTCCGAAAATATGGATATATTATTAATATTATCTGTAGAACAATACAGATTGATTATGATAAAAGTGATAAATATCATATGTCATCCCATCTGTTTCAAACCGCGTGACCCAATATAAGTTGATTGGACACATTTCATATTTTTAAATTCACTATAAACCAATAAGGTAAATCGTAAATTTTAAATCTAAATTTGTAAATCTAAATTTATAAATTAAATCCATCATAAACCAGCTATAATATGGAAAAATGGCAATAGATATTGGTGAAAATCAGATAATCGGAAATGGCACTTTATTTGAAACTCAAAATAGTTTTTCTACGAAAAATACCTTTAAATGTTATTTTGTCGAGATTATTAAATTTTCTATAGGATTGCGTTAATACTTTTTACTTATAAAATTATCTATAATTTAAATCACGGAACTTACGCTTTAAACAAATACAACTTCTTGGTTACACAGTTCATATCTCAAATATATGTAACTGAGAGATAAATGTCACTAAAAGAACTAATCGTTTCAAATTAATAATAGTAACGTTTTAAAAAGAAAATAGTAAATAGAAACATAGTTATATGGAATGAGACTTAATACAGTTTTCAACATAAGTATTAATACTTTTTCTATACATATATTTTATGGATAAATTTATAAAATTATCTATAATTTAAATCTCGGAGCCTACGCTTTAAACAAACAACGAACACAACTCCTTGATTACGCAGTTCATATCTCAAATGTATGTAACTGACAGATTAATGTCACTGTCAAAGAACAAATTTTAATTTAATAATAGTAACGTTTTAAAAAGAAAATAGTAAATACAACCATAGTTATATGGAATGGGACTTAATACAGTTTCCAGCGTCACTGAGTAAGTATGTATATTTGAACTAATAAAAATTAAATATCGGGAGATATTATTTATAAGCCAATCCAAACTCAAGATTCTACCTAGTTACCAAGTTCCATTTCAACAAAACGTCACAAAAATATTTTCGCACACTTTAAGCCAATAACATGTATATTTACAAGTTACGAAAAGCGAAAATTTTTTGACGTTTTAGAAACATATTGTTTACATACCTACCAAAGTGTGTATATTTTCAGTGTTATCAGTTTTTATTAAAAATGAGTTGATTCGAACAGGAATCTATTTATAAAAATATATCCATAAAATATTATTGACGCATGCTTGAAGATAATTTAATAATCTCTATAGATCTATTCTGTTTTGTGACGAGAAGTAAAAATAATTAATAGAAACGAATGTTTTAACTAAAATAATAATATTTAATGTACAATAAACATTACAATATTTCAAAATTTAATTAAGCTATAAAAACAAGCTTGTTAATTTTGTTAAAAAACATCTACATAAAATCACACAATATTCCAAAAAATAAAATAATATAAAGCAATACAAATATACAATAATAACCAATTTCATGCGATGTAGTTTTTACTAAATGTTTTCAAAATTGACATATCAAATTTTACCGGCAATATCCAGGAATTAAATATGATATATCATTACTTTTCACTATATTTTATGATGTTAATAAAATAGAAATTCCTATCTTTACAATCATGATATCACTGATTATCTTTATTATAGCAAAACATAAGGAAACAAAATGTTTTACTCTTGTGATTTACAGATCTAGGAAGTGTGAAGGTTCTAGCAATTGTTTCCGCAATAAATACAATATTAACCATTATCTATTGCCATAAATTATTACAAGTAAGCAATCTGTAATTATTGTAATGCATTTTAGATCGCTCTCATTGATTCGCTATTAAAAAGAAATTACCATTTGAAAAAATTGTACTTCCGTCTGCAATTTGAAAGTAAAAATAAGTCACGTATAACACAATCACTAATCAGAATAAATTTTAAAATATATCCAAAGATATTAACACCAACAAAAGGAGAAAGCGGAAAAAAGCATTTATATTCTCCATGCGTGTATTCAAATGTTAGGGCTAAACACAAAATCTTCAGACGATTGTGGCCATTTTATCGAGATATTATTCAGAGCATATGCCCTTCAGCCATACCATATGCAGGTAGAGAAAGGAATATTGGGTTATGTTAAACCTATTTGAAGTACTGAAATACTTTCAAATATATGGCAATAAAGTTTCATTACATTTTAGACTGGACTCCATTATTTTTATATATGTAGAACATGGGACAAGATTACATAATGTACTTATATAATTTTACTTGCATTTTATACAATACTAGGCAGGATCAACAATTTATCCAAAATGACATTATTTGTATAATACAAGACAAAGTCTAAATGTAAAAGAACTTATAGGAATATCTTGCATATGTCATAGATGTATGTACGCAACCAGATTGTCAAACATTCGTTGAGTTATAGTATGTTCCGTAATGCAACCGGTTCGATCGGGTTTACGGTTTTGTGTTCCGTAACTCCTGAAAATATTTACCGGTTTCTATTCGGAACGCGGTTCCTGAAAAAGGTTGGTAAAAAGTCGGACCATGGCTACCACGAAATAATCCTGGTTTCTCTGGTATTTTTATCCCCACCACCGCTACTTTCAAACATCATCGTAACAACGTCAAACGATATACGTCAATGTCTAATTTCTAAACCGCATTAGTGGTATTACTAATAATTATTATAGATGTAAGTATGAAAACAATTTATATTTGTTATATTGCTGGTTGTGTTATTATTATTGACATTAAATGTAATAAAATGTTCAATTTGGTTAATTTTTATTTTTGTTAGGTTGTGCCAATTTTAAATGTCATATAATTCAATGTCAATCTGTCCCGAAATGGATGAAAAAAATCTGATGTGGCCAACACATAACCTCTCGCCAGATATTTTACCTGGTTGTACGCATAAAACGAAAAATATTTTTAAATACAAATACATATATTCATGTCTCGCTACAAAATAATTCTCACATATATTTGCAAAATCTATGGGATATTTTAAAATAAATTATGTACAATACATACATTTTCTTTTTCTACTTTCCTTTTCTTTTTCTTTATATTCGTCATTTTTTCGCAAATTCCTTTTATATTCTTTTTTACGTATATCTTTTGCGTTGTTGACTTTTTTTATTATCATAATCTTCATAATAATGTACAAATATTTTTGACAGAGGCATACAAATATTTTTGACAGTGACATTTATGTGACAATTACAAACATTTGAATTTCTTGCCTTGTAGTAGTTTGATCTGAAATTTTTACATCAAATTATTTTATATGCCTTTCTTTATCTCTAAATCTATAGAAGATATAATAATGAATTTATATTTATCGAATAAAGAATTTAACGTTCTTTAATATAAGTATTTACATAAATTTTCGATAAATAATATTTAGACGATTTTTTTCTTGTAACTACTACTTCCGGTTGTCCAATTGTTACCAAAACTGACTGGACTCTACCCATTATTGTTAGATTGAGGAATCCGTAGTTAAAAATGTCTTAAGTCTCATAGTATTTGAGATATAGTGAATCCAACATCCACACACACACACACACACACACACACACACACACACACACACACACATCCCCACACACACACACACACACACACACACACACACACACACACACACACACACACACACACACATACGGACATCATCGTAAAAATGTTATTATCGGATACTAGGGACCTTAAAACGTGCTTATTCATTAAAATCTGGATATGCGATTTTTAGCATGAATACAATACCTCTCTTAGCGAGAGGTAAAAATTCAGGAACCATGGTGTACCCACAATCAAGATACTGGTTTTTTTGATTGAATACGTAACATAGTATTAGCATGTCTTAGAATGGCTAGTGAAAAAGTTTCATATTGAAAGTTTCAATTGAAAAATTTCAAAAATGAAAGTGTCAAGGTGCATTCACAAATGAAAATTAGATTTATGATTTTTGTTAAGGTTTAAATAAGTCATTCATAATGTAAGTTTAAATTACCTGAAAATTAGTTCTAATATGTACAGACATCTATGTAAATACTTCAAAAACAAGATTAAAATATCGGTAGAGCAGTACTTAACAAGACACCTGTGCGCCGTGAAACTATCATTCGCTTGGCATGGTTATATTTCTGCAATTAAGTTATGGCAGTCAAAAAACCGAATCCACCAAGTTGATACTAAATAAAGATGGGTGTATATATTTGTATCAATTCAGAATCGTTCTCATTTGTGAAGTTTGTGACGTCAAACTAAATCATAAACCTAAAGTTTGGACCTTGCAATGTTTAGCTTTATGATTTGGATTTAGAGACCCTAAATTCTGAAGTGTGAATGGAGTCATTACATAATATGCGGCCAAAGTCATTAAATCTAAAGTACAGGCTGGGGCAGAAAAACCTATCCGATTTCAAATCCCTTTTTCCCAGAAGAGGGAGCAGGTAGAGTAGTGGGGTAAAAACCGTTAGAAAGCCGGTTTTATGCCATTTGTCAGTAGTCAACATGCCTTGGTCTGGTGAACATCGTGCTTTTGTTATTGAGCGGTTTATCGAATGCGGCGGTTCGATAATTGCTACACAACGTGCTTTTCGAATTCATTTCGGACTCGGGCGTCATGATCCTGTTCCACATCACGCTACGATTAAAGTGTGGGTGTCAAATTTTAGACAGACGAGTTCAGCATTGAAAAAGAAGTCGCCTGGACGTCCCAGGACAGCAACAGGACCTGAAAACGTGGCCAATGTGAGAGCCGCGATTGAACGTTCCCCGCGTCGTTCGGCGCGAAAACATTCGCTCGCTTTGGCGATTTCCAACCGCAGTATTCGGCGCATTTTGCACCGGGACCTCAAAATGCATCCCTACAAAATGGTTGTTGCACAGGAATTAAGTGAAAGAGATTTTGAAACCCGTACGAACCTGTGTCGCGATCTCCGAGAACTCCCAAACGACGATGTTGTGCTCTTCACGGACGAAGCCCATTTTCACCTTTGTGGTGCCGTTCACAGGCAGAATTTTCGATATTGGAGTGACGAAAATCCTCGAGAAATCCATCGGGAACCCCTCCATAGCCCAAAAGTGACTGTGTGGTGTGCTCTTTCCCGCCTAGGCGTCTGGGGGCCTTACTTTTTTGAAGAAAATGGGCAAACCGTAACGGTCAACAGCGAGCGCTATTGTTTCATGCTGGAAAATTTTCTTAGACCCAAAATGGAAGAAAATGGCGTGGAAAATGTGTGGTTTCAACAGGATGGTGCAACCGCCCACACATCGCGACGATCAATGGACATTCTCAGGGAACTGTTTCCCGGTCGCCTCATTTCCCTGAGAGGTGATCTTGGCTGGCCGCCGCGCTCACCGGATCTCACTCCATGTGACTTCTTCCTTTGGGGTTACCTCAAATCGAAGGTTTACCAGCATCGACCAAGGACCCTTCTTGCTTTACGAAGGGAAATTGCTCGGGCAATTGAAGAAATTCCTGTGGAAATGACGGTGAAAGTCATGGAAAGCTACCGCGAGCGCCTAAATCAGTGTATCCGCTCCCAAGGACGACATTTGAGTGATGTGCTTTTCAAAACTTAAATTTAAAAATGGCATAAAATTTGCGATATGTTAATAAAAAATTTTTTTGACAAGTTGAGTGGTTTTAATTTTATAACGTTTTGAAATCGGATAGGTTTTTCTGCCCCACCCTGTATAAACCATAACTCTAAACCTAATTTTCATTTGTGAATGCACCTTAAGTTTCTTGAAATTTAAATGAAACTTTCATTGAAGTTCATAGTGAAATATTTTGTGAAACTTTCAATAAAATTTTCAGTAAAACTTTCAAAAAAATAAGGTTCTGAAATTTGCACATCACTAACAATGGCTAGTGTATTTCTTTAAATATAACAGTAAAATTTTTGAAATAACTACGATCAAGGCCATCTTAGAATTGTATGAAATAAGATTTTAGGTCCGCTCATTCTATCAAATTCAGTAGTGTCGTTTACTTGGTTTTTATTTTATTATTTTAGAAATATAAGTGTTATAGTAAAACCATTCAAAATTCCAAATAAATCATCTGGTAAGTTTATTAGCATTAGCAAACATAAAACCAAATTTGTGAAAAATAAGATACAAAATGGCAGTGTCAGTGACATTAGCAGAAAATAACGTTATTCGTATAGCCTTGAATTAAGCTAATACATCTGAATTAATAAATAAACTTAGGTTATAGCGAAAATATTGTCATCAACGAGCATCGTTTTAAAATGGAATGTCCTAACTTTTTAAAAAATATGATTTTTTAAAAGATAACCGAGTTATATCTATCCTTATCGCACACGCTTGTAGTCAATGCAAATGATTATACATTTTAAATTTTATTGTACCTGATACACAAAAGTCACGCTTGGAAAATTCGATCCGAGTTATGTGTGTTACGTTATCGCTGTTAGAGAAATATACCATTTCATACTAAATATACTAAACTTTTGAGAAGTTTTAAATGAAAACTTTTATTATTTCCTGAAATTTTTAATTTTTGTCCATTTTCGAGTTTTGTTGTTGTGTCCTTAATGTAAGACTTGAATCAATTATCCACAATTCTATTTCCTATCTTGTGTGGCATGCTCGTTGGATATTGCTTTTCCGTTTCCCCAATCTGTCAGTTTCTGCAACTTGGCACGACTTTGACTGCTGCATGTTGTAGAGCCATTAATAATCGGTAATTATCGGTTCACTGTTACCGGTTTGTTGCAACATTGCACTAACTTTGCCTCTATCTACCGACATACTGAGTTGACACACTTTTACACGTGGTAGAAATTTTTTCCTAGTGTGATTTTTCCCTGCGAATCATAAGTCATTTATCGAAATTGAAAATTTAAAAGTAAGATTAGAATGAGGTGTGCTACGCATATCTAATGAGAAGAGTTTTCGAAGGGAGAAGACTTTTGTAAGATTCACGCACTCAATATATTATTTACTATCAAATTCCCTTCATTTTCACAACAGTCAATTGAGTTTCAAGTTCTAATCTTGCCGCAAATAAATTTTGGAAGAGGTCAAATACAAAATCAGACGGACAAGCTGGCGTTCAATATTATTTTGTGAATCTTTTATTTACTTGTTAGCTAGAGACATATTAATGTGTACCTAATATGATATGCAGGTACACGCTGAAACGTTATTATCGCTTATGACGTAGGTGTTTGACGTGTGCCTTTATAATTGCGTACACAATTTACACCATGCACGTTAATGTATTAAATGAAATGCTATATTTCTCTAAATTTATCAACAATAAATAAGCCCGAGTTTTCCGATTTTCGTACGTTAGATTAGGTTGTTATGTTTGGAAAACTATACTACTCAGATCGTAAAACATCGCTAAGTCAACGAAGGTTTATCAATCTGACTGCGTTTCACCCGCTTTTAATGAAAGTATATAAAAGTAAATAAAAAAAAATCTGATGTGGCCAACACATTACCTTCCGTCAGTTTTGTGTATTTTGTACAAATTTCATAGATAGTTCCTTGTAAAAGATTATATTTCTTGTACATTACCTTCCGGCAGTTGTATGTATTTTATACAAATTCCATACAGAAAATTTCTAGCAAAAGATCCTATATTTCCAGAATTTCCAGTAAAATTATAAGACAAACTAACTACATATATCAATTTCACTTGACACTGACATCTTCAATCAGAATTTTCGTAATATTATAGCTGTTTCCATAGCTATGGCTACTTTATGAAATTTAATTTCTTTATAATTTCTTAATTCTATATCCATTTAATATTAAGTATAAAATACCGTCATATCCTATAGAGAATAAAATATTTTTTATTATTTATAATAACATTAAATGTGAAAAAATTATAGTTAACATAGTTTTTCAAGAAAAACTGTTAAAATCTTCAAATGAGGGTACTTCCGGTTGATCAATTGTAACCAAAATCTAATCAGCTCTTCATATGAATGTAACGAAGAGGAATACAAAAGAATCATAATTTTTGTATTAGAGTTATCGCATTAGAAAATTTTCACACACACACACACACACACACACACACACACACACGTACACACACGCACGCACGCACGCATGCTCGCACGCACGCACACACACGCACACACACACACACACACACACACACACACACACACACACACATCATCATCATCATCATCATCATCATCATCATCGTAAAAATAGTAAAATCGTATTCTAGGGACCCTAAAACGTGCTTATTCGTCAAAAACTCACCACCGAATTTTTTGATCAAAGACAATACCTTCCTTCCCTAAAGGTGACGGAAGGTAAAAAAATAATGTATTATTCTATCCCTACTGCTTGTCACTCAAATACGTATTCTGAAAACAAAAGTATATGGTCTCCTAAATATTCAGTTCAAATATGAAACAGAAAGTATTTATGAGTGTACATAAAGATGAAAAATAATGTATTACTCTATTCCTACTGCTTGTCACTCAAATTTGTATTCTGGAAATAAAAGTA
Organism: Harpalus rubripes; assembly: GCA_963082715.1. NCBI lineage: Eukaryota > Metazoa > Arthropoda > Insecta > Coleoptera > Carabidae > Harpalus > Harpalus rubripes. Next base: position 78,761,184 of record OY720450.1, read on the forward strand.
TACGGTCTTCTAAATATTCAATTAAATATGAAACAGAAAGTATTTAAATGAGTGAGTGAGTGTCTGGTCACGAATCAGGTGACCCGGGGTCGATCCCGATCGACGCCAAAATTACTTCGAATTTTAATTGTTATGCCTCATCTATACGTTGGCCGAGGTTAGGCGAATGAAAGCCAACGCCGAGTTTACACCAACGTGTGGAAAGGCTTTTTGTCTAACTTCGCAGCGACTCACATTGGTCACTCGCCTTTTGCCGACGCTCGCCTCAGTGTCGGTTTTTGGAACACGAGTCAAAGAAACGAGAAACGTCCGACACTGGCCTGATGGTCTGCGCCAAATACTCGCCAACGTGTAGACGCAAAATAGTTGCGCCGACTTGCCTTGCTTTGCCTCGCCTGTAGTTGTTTATATCGGTTTATTGGCGTTGGTTGGCCCAACGTGTAGATGAGGCTTTACTTGTGGTGCACTCTCCACGCCAGAAATGAGCGCCCGTGTGGTGATACCTGGTAAACGCCCGCGTAGTGCAAATATGTTATCTTCACCGATGTATAACTACAAAGCATTGACAAACCCAGCAATGGGCATATATCTTACTTATTTAGACTTATATATGACTTAGATTGCGAGTAATTATTAACTCCTAATATATTTCCTCGTTGAAAAGTGGTAGTTCATCGACTTTCCTTAGAGGGTGGTGAATTTGTGAATGCACTATTTGCAGTATTATTTATTCCAAAAGTTTAGCGTGAATTTGCGGCTGAGTTTTTGGCTTTTAATTGTTTGTAAGTCTTAAGCAAGTGCAGAGGCGTGTCCCTCTGTCTCAGGAGTAGAAGGCATGAGGGAACAATGAATCAATCCTTGAAATCTTTCCTTCTCCACACGTGATTTGTGTGCGGCAAACTCTAGCGCAAACTAATTTATCTCCGTAATTCGACGTCCATTATAATAGCGTAAACTTTTTTGATTAAGCATTTCCTTTGTGCCTGATTCAAGAATAATTAATCGACACCACGCCATTATCTTTAAGTTAAGGTAGCTTTTCATTTAAATTTCAATTGGATTCGATATTCAAATAAAATTGTTGTACTTAAAATGGGATGCTAATTATTTATGGTTAATAGCAGAGCAAGTTGCAGGCTTATTGACTTTGCAGTTTCGCTAAGCGAAAGTGTTTGAGAAAGGACATTAATATTTATTAGTTCTTGTTACGAGCTGCAAGTGCATTTGTGCATATCTGCTTACATGCACTGCGTTTTTATCCCATTAAAAATTTCCTACCAGCATTGCTAGCAAATGTGAACACTTGCTCAGACTATTATCGTTTAACTTAATACAACTAAGTATTGCATTATTTGAAGGCTATTCTCTTAATGCTGAGCCAAACATTTAATCGATTTGACAAAATTACCTATGTATCAACATTCCAAGTATGCATGTCTTTAAATATAGATACAATTAGTTCGGCATTGTTTCCTTTACAGTGCGGAGTACCACAAGGGTATATTTTAGGACCATTATATACTCATAGCATTCATTGATCCATTTAAGTCAAATGAACAAATTTTTATAGTAATGAGGAACTGGAAAAAATGTGTCATATTTTGGTACACATAGTTTCTAAAGAAAGAAACCCTTTGGTTTAAACGAAATTCATATCGAAAAAGCATTCCATATACAACGACAGGTCCATAAATTTGCTGTAAAAGAAAAGTTGTATAAAAACTTTAATATATTTATTTTTTTATATGATCCCCTTTAACTTTAATACATTTATGATACCTATCATTTAATTTTTCTAAACCTTAAAAATAATAACTTTTATCTTTGTCTTCAAAATGGTTGTTTACAATCATAATCAGTTCTTCATTGGTCGAAAACTTTTGTCCCCTTGGCTCCTTTCTCAAATTTGGAAAAAATAAGTCACTGGGGGTAAGTCAGGACGGTAGAGTGCATGATTGTTTATTCAAATGCACAAGCGTGCAGTGCGGCTACTGCTTCGCGAGTTCTGTGGATATAGGAACATTTTCATGCTAGAACAATAAACCTCTGGCTAGTTTTCCACGACGCTTTTCATTAATGGCCTCTTTTGAACGGTTTAAGACGTTAGCATTGTCCTGTTATCTTTGTATCCTATTCCTTATAATCAATCAAAAGAACTTGAGAATCCCAAAATATTGGGGTGCTCTGTGCCCTTCTTGTGCCAATGCATCAATTCTTGTTTCGACTCTGGGTCATAAAAATGAACCCACGTTTTATCCCCTGTTACAATTTTATTAATAATTTCAGCTGGATTACCTCTAAGCATTTTAACAAATTCTTTACGTGTGGTATGTGGTCTCGTGGCCGCGTGTCTGAGTGTCAGGTCGCGAATCCGTGGAACCGGGTTCGATCCCGACCGACGCTAAATATTTCCTATTTAAATGGCACAAAATTGACCCTTGTGGTGCACTCTCCACGCCAGCAATTAGTGCCCATGAGGTGACGCCTGGTAAGCGCCCGCACGGTGCAAATATTTCATCATTACCGAAATCTGTGTACACTGAGAAAAAGATATAATTACCTGAATTGTAAATTTATTTGTTACAAATAAATCCTAAGCTTGAATAGATAGCTTCTGGGTAAATTCTATAGTTGTGTACCAATGATGTACACAGTGTTAAGAGAACAATTACACAGTAAAAATTATTAGTAATAATTTTTCTTTTCTTAATTGTAAAAGTGAATGGTTACAACAGAAAATTCTCATTTATTTTCCCACGTAATATATTATTAATACTAAACATGGATAAATCAACACATAATAATTATATTGTCATATACACAACAGCTTATAATAATAAAAGAAATAAATGGAGAAACGATTTGAGTAAATGACAGATAATAATGCGAAATATCACGCCTACCACCTGTTAATAAAAAGTATTGAAAAAACAGCTGTATTCCATTGACACAGAAAGTGATATAAATAGAATATTCTTGCATAAATTATTCACAATTAAACTCCTTAATAACGTATATAATAAAAGTTTCGAGAAATATTTTACGCTCCAAATTTTTACTAAATAAGGTTCAATCTAGTTGTCACTGAACATAATAAATAAATAAATAAATAATAGTAGTTTCGAAAGATGTTAAATACATAATAGTTGTTTTAGAATGTACCATGTTAAAATTGAAAGAAAAAGTTTTGAAAGATGTTATACAAATTTGAAATACGCAAATTTATCTATAGGTTAGTTGGACAAATAGCCGAGACGTTAAATTGTTACCGTTTTCGGAGATCAAAATATTGAACAGACAGCTCTTTACTGAACTATACGGGAATGTGAAGAAAGTGTAGTATGTACTAATTTACCAAAAAGTAGGCGACCCGAACTTTTGAGACTGTATGTTTCTCATGTGCGATTGATTGAAGACATTAGAGCTTTTCTTGGCAGAAAAGTTTACAATAATGGCAGGAAATACCAAAAAAAACACAGTTACAGACAATAATTTTTCTGACGATTCGGGAATTAGATTTGACATCGTCCAGAGACAAATCAGACAAGGTATTAATTGCGTCGCATTGAAGATACTGGTCCCCTATCAGTCTTGTAAAACGATGTTCAAATGTTACCAAACAAAAGACGTGATCATTGCAACTAGATTAATATTTCAGAATTCCGTTAATCTCAAATTTTAGCCACATAAATTATGATATAACAGTAACTCGTTCAAGGTTATACGTTTAAAGGCCTTATCACACTACAATCATATCTCTGACTCTTTTTCGCAGACTTATTTCGTATGACCAACTCAATCTATCACACTGCAATTTCGAACAACCTTTTTCTCAGACTTTTAGTGAATTTTCATACTTGAAGTTGGTTATGATATCGTTTCTTTAATGACAACATATTTCAAATTTGTTTGACATATCAAATTATTTCAAGTAAAATGAATGAAAACGATGGAAAAATAATGCAATTGTGGGCAAGCATACTAATTTTATGTGCACCAAACAAAAAATGTCAACTTCTGACGTTTCTGCAGTTATATTTTACTCCGTAAAGTTACATTCCTGTACTTCAGAGGCAGTTTCGCATGAGCAGTAGAGAAGTCAGCGATAAATAGTCAGAGGAAATGAAACCTAATCCATTTCTTCTGACAACAGGATCCACGACTTCCTTGTAGCTATCACACCTTAAGACATATTTATATGAACTTTTCGACTCTAAACTTATAAGTTCTGGAATTCATCCCAGAAATATTGCTGGTACGTTTGGACATAAGGGGTTGTTCCTTTACAATATAGAAAAGACCCCTTATGTCAATATTACAATAAAAAAAATCTGGTGTGGCCATCACAATACCTCCCGCGATTTACAGCCCCAGTCACAAAAAAGATTAAGTTAATCCTTATTTTTGAATTAGCGAATTTAACTCTAATTTTGACAGTTTATTTCTTAAAATATAGTCTAATCTAAGTAACTAGCCTTTTTAAATCCCTGAACAAGATTAAATCCCAATTACATAGTGGGTTCACATTCACACACATCCATGCCTTAGTGGGATTCGAACCCATAACCCCGAGGGCACTCCTGACATGAGGCGTTGCTCTAACCATTGCGCCACAGGTATAATAAAATGAAGATTAAATTTTAAATAGAATAGAATTCACTAATCCAAAAATGAGGATTAGCTTAAACATTTTTGTGAATCGTTAATTTTTATAAATCTAAATACATACCTACATATTTACTTATGCTGGAAACTGTATTGAATTCCTTTTCTATTGTTCTATATGCTTTTTTCTTTTTGAAACGTTATTAATATTATTTTGAAATGATTAGTTCTTTGATAGTGACATTTATCTTTCAGTTACATACATTTGAATAACTACGTTTTATTTGTTTAAAGCGTAGGCTCTGGGATTTAAATTATAGATAATTTTATAAATTTATCCATAAAATATATAGAAAAAGTATTAAGCCAAATCTATAAAAAATTTAATAATCTTAAATTTTTATAATAACATTAATCTCAAAAAAATAACACTTACCTAAAGGTATTTTTCGAAGAAAAACTATTTTGAGCTTCTAGTAAAGTGCCATTTCCGGTTATCCGATTTACACCAAAATCTCATGGGCTCTTTCCATTACAGAAAAAGTTCGAAATACAAGGTTTCAAAATTTTCTGAATGATAGTATTTGAGTTAGAGTAGAGGATCCACACGCAGATACACACATACACACAGACATCATCGTGAAAATGTTAAAATTGGGTTCTATGAACCTTAAAACGTGGTCATTTACCAAAATCTCGATATGCGATTTTTAGCACGATCCCTATACCTCCCTTACCAAGGGTAGCGGGAGGTAAAAATCTTTCTTTTTGATGAAGAGATCTAAACTTATTCTCAAAATTTTTGTTACAAATGTTATGCCAAGATTTGTAATGATTGGTTGGGACGCCCGGTATAATCTTTAACATTGCCACAATTTATTACCGTTTCATGTCAATCATATCTTCGCTAGAAAGCAAAGTAATTATGTCTTATTACTCGAAGATGGACTCACATATAGTAATTTCTGCTAGATCGTGCATCTTGAGTTAATACCCACAACCTGACAAGTGATTAAGTATTATTTCCGGATAATGTTGAGCTTTAATCACCTGTGACATATTGGAAAATTATTGTAATTATTATCGCGATATTTTAAAGTTATTAGATAGGAATCATGATATTGTAGCACACTTTCGCTCATAAATAGAGTATAACTTCCATAATAATGTGCATTGCACATTCTATATTTATTATTAGATGTTACAGTTCTTTTATAAATGCATATAGGCCGCGAGCAGACACGTGACTCGGTCTGTATATGGTATTTTGCTACCTTGAATCGGTCGAGTACGTGCCAGGCACCTAAATGTCATGGCGCCCAAATTTCAAACATCTAAATTTCATAACGCCCAAACTTTACTGCGTCTAAGTGATGCCCAACCACCAATAGAGGATTTTACTGGTGACGTCGCCCGGTGATAATAGGATTAATTAAAATAAAATGAGTTTAAATGAACATGATGCACCAGGTGCTAAATTCAAATATGACAATATTGAAGAGCACACTATATTTGAATTAAAAAGATGTCGGGGTATAAGGAACACAGGAGAAAAAGTGAATTGATAGGTTAGTTTTCAAATGATAAAGTCTTTAAGAATTTTAATTTGGGTTTTAAAAATAATTATAAATTTCATACAATTTTGCTGATCGTTGTTTTTGTGTATTTAATATCTGTTGAAATATAAGTTTTGAGGTTAATATTATAGGTTGAAAAAATATTCGAAACTGCAGTCTATTATTTCTTTATTTTCAACTACGCCGACGTTTCGATAGTACAACCATCTTCTTCAGGGCTATTTGAAGTCTTGTATAAATATTAATAAAATGGACATCTCACAAAATATAATCAAATGTAAGGGAAATAAATATAACATGAGATTAATAAAATAATTACAATCAGTCACAAATTTATAAATAGTCTAGCTGGAGCTATACGCGACCATAGATCCAGCTAGACTCATTGCTGGCGTGGAGAGTGCACCACAGGGGTCAATTTTCTGCCATTTAAAATTGGAAATATTTGGCGTCGATCGGGATCGAACCCGGTTCCCCAGATTCGCGACCAGACACTCAGGCACGCGGCCACGAGACCCCATCTCTTCAAGTTGGTTTTCTAAAAGTTACCAATTTCTCAATTCTGGGCTTTTATATTCGTACATCGTAATTAGTTGTCCCTGATACGTTGTGAATTGCGATTGCGAAAAAAAGAATAGAAGTTATTTTTCCGTTTCTCTTTTTTTAAAAATCTTAAGTAATAACATAGTTATAGCTTGTTTATCCCTTAACATTAGTGTTCATTCTGATGTTAATGATATTAATAGTTTTCTAATATTTTTTCTATGTTCGCGCTCATTATTTATTCTTCTACACATTTCGAACATTTAATGAACTCATTTTTAGAAATAACCTCGAAATAAACCAAACACAATCACGGAAAATTTAAAATTATGTTGGCAACGAATACCACGTGACACACTAATGTTTTAAGTCTTCCTCACTTTAACATCCGATCTTAAAGTTCTAATGTGAAAACCATATATGGAATACTCCGAATCGGTCACTGTAATGAGTTAGGAGTGAAGAATGTTTGATGTATGATGTCCGGTAAGTAAGAATGTTGTTGAAAGAGTGAGTGATTATTTTTGTGGCTGTTGTTGTTATTATTATTGTTTTCGGATTTATGCTAACCCTCTAAGTGGTACATGCGTGATTATATGTATGTATGTAATAATTTATTTTTATTATTATTTGTAATTTCTGTTAAACAACTTTTATTTGAAGCATTTTTATCTAAAATAATTAGGGAAGTAAGATATTACGAAAATATGATTTTACATGTTAAAGTTCTATGTACCGTTGATACCGTCAATACCCTGTATTATATTAAAAATCTATATATATATATATATATATATATATATATATATATATATATATATATATATATATATATATATATATATATATATATATATATGGAAGTAGAAAATCTATAGGAAATCTTGTTAATAAATTATTAACATGAAAAATGAAAGTTAATAATCTGTCGTTCAATGTTTAATTAATTTATTTTAATTATCTCGTTATTAATTGAAAATCATCATTTACGGAAGATGGTCATCGACATTATTTATGAATGTAATTAATGTTTTATCTTAATATAAAACATAGATGTTTCAGGTAAAAGTGAATATTACTGCCACAATCGTATAATTCATCTATGCGCAATTACAGGTGAAAATATTACATAGTGAGTGCTTCATACAACGAATGTATGGGAAATAGATAAAACATGACAATTAATACCAGCATTAATTTTCCCATCGAATTAGGAAAATCATAACTCTTCATGACAACTAATTATACGGGAGTAATTTATTGCATTTCTCATTGCATACACTATGCCTATACACACATGAAGACATACAATCTGATAATTATTAGTTAACACATCGGACTATTACTCTTCCAAAAATTTATCTTTATCTGTATAATAATAAAAGTATGTATTGATTGTGGAGGGGAATGCCTTGAAAAATTATAAATAAATGAGTTTTGCAAGTAAATTGTGTATTACTTAACTAGGCTCAGCGGAAAGAGAACAGCCCTCGTAATATATTATTATTTTGTTCATGTTGCTATAATATATATTTTATTTATTTTTCTCGATATTTTGAAGTAATAATGGTAAAATAAATGATTCCATTTACATGTATTACTTTATTTATAATAAATTATACATATTCATTTTGGCACCCACAAAAGTAAAGTTCTGGCCACGCCTATGGTCCCTAGAATCTAATTTGAACATTTTCACGATGATGTCTGTGTCCAGAAAATTTTCAGCCTTATATTTGTACCTTATTCTAATATGGAAAGAAACTGTTAGATTTTGGTATAATAGTTATTTATGCAACAAGTGTGCAAAGTAGTACTTTTTTGGTCGAGTGCGATGTTTTATTGTAGCACGAGACAAAAAATACTATTTTACACACGTGTTGCATACAACATTTTTCCTACAACCGAAATGGTATTGATGTTTCTCATAATACTGAGTGTACAGGCATCCAGCAGCTTCAAATACTGTTAGTACTCTTTCTCATAACACTGTACAAAATGTAACTTAAACACTTAGAAGAATCTCAGACAGATGATGATTAGTCTTCTATAATGTACAAATTGTACATTTAATATTAATATTAAAAATTAGGTTAGAATACATGCCAAAAAATGTTAATGTTCCTAAAAATTAGATTAGTACTCAATCTGTTAAAATTTTTTTGTTTCATTTAAAGTTGTATATTCATATTTCATAATAAATTTTATTACTTTCATTATTATATACTACCTAATTGTATACTTGACAGGTAAATTAACCGAATTTTAATGTTGCCTAGCAACGCTTATTTACTTTTCAAGCACTAGTGCGTGAAAAGTACTTTTCACGCACTAGTGCTTGAAAAGTGACACTTTACACACTGTAATGAGTGCGTGACAAGTACTTTTCACGCACGGTTGTAGGAAAATCTAATTATGTATTATCTGAAATGGCCCTTTACTTAAAGCTCGAAATAATTTTTCTTCTACAAATACCTTTAAATGTTATTTTATCCAGATTTGTTATTATAAAAATTAATGATTATTAAATGTTCTGCAGGTATGCATTAATATTTTTCCTATATATTTTATGGATAAATTTATATTCAGTTCAGATCTTTAATGTATGTAACTGACATCATTTCAAATTAATAATAGTAACGTTTTAAAAAGTAAACCATAGTTAGAATAAGTAAATATGTAGGTATGTATTTAAATTAATAAAAATTATATTATAGGAGGTATTGTTTAGCAACATCAGATTTTTGATTCTTACAAAAGCGACAATTCGGTATACACGTATACCTTCTTTAGAGTAAGTAAGGTCTTACAATTATTTTGTACTCAATTTTTAAAGAGCTAACAGATGTGTATGTGTATGCTTAAACGAATGTATTTATGTGTACATGGTTTTATATTTTAAGAAACTATACCACAGTTCAGAAATTTGTTAAAATCTAATAATTAAAGTATTACAAGTTTTCTGGTAATATACTTGCTTAAATATAATACATCCACCATCCACCTTACTGCCCAGATTTAGCGTCCAGTGACTTCTAACTTCTCAAATCCAAAGAAAAACATTGCCTCAGTGTCTGATCGCGAATCTGGTGACCCGGGTTCAATCCCGACCGACGCCAAAATATTTCAAATTTTAAACGGCACAAAAAGTGACAGCTGTGAACGCCCACATGATACGAATATATCATCATCATTACGGATGTTTGCTTTTAAATCAGATTGGCACTCCCAGCAATGGGTAATATGCTGAGATTTTACAGTTAAAATATAAAATTAGTTTTTCAAGGTCATAGAAATGTTAACTTAAAGATATGAAAAGTATATTGAGGAAAAGGGAGATTACGTTGTTTTTTCCTGTTTGTGATAATTTCTATCTAATTCGTGTCATTTTCTATCGCATTTTAAAAGTGTGATATGTCAACCATCCACTTTCAACAATTTGTGTAATGATATAATTGAGGAAATAAAAGTGGTAATTATTATTTATGCTTTCTTTTGAGTGTGATGCGTCAACCAATTGCATTAAATGCATCGTTTACAACTTCCTTACTATGCAAGAATGCAACGACTTTTTGCAATTAGAAATCGAAGAATTGAACCAAGTTTCTCGCAATTAATAACAAGCGTAATCGCAACTGAATAAAGAAAGTTAGAAAAATCGCAAAGAAGAATATCTATTAAGAAAATCAGGTAGGCGTGGAAAACAAAACAATTTTAAACAAGAAAGTGCAGAAAATCCTCCTGCAACTCTGCAACTGTTGTTACCCTTGTTTGAACATACGATAGAGAATCAAAAAGTACTCGAAATCGTCGCTGTGTAACAAAATGAAACTCAGCGGCATTATTAAAAAAATCTTAAAAAATGAGTCTAATTTTCCACTCGGAAGACATCGTTTATCTTCGGTGGCTCTGCCGCCTTGATGGCTAGGCTCTAGTATTTTTTAGTTGCCCTAGCGCGGACCCTCTCATTTTTTAAATATTTAATTCTACACTGTTAAACACCACCAACATTTTAACAAAAAATTACAGAATTTCAAAGAAAGCTTCCCATAAAGCCCCAATATTTTTAAATTCTGAGCCTTTTTCTTCAAATAAATATTTTTGAAAAGTCTCTAGTTTAGCCGGAAAATGAAAATTTTGCAAATTTTAATAAAATATGAAACCCCCACTGCAATCTACAGACAAAAATCAATACTACATACCTGGAAATTTTTATAAAATATTAATAATTATTTTTATGTTTCATAACACATTCAGATAGATTAAATATATTGTAGTTTAACGTATTTTTTGGATATTTAATTTTGTTATTGAGTAAAACCAATAAATTGATAGATTTTGCATTGGATGATCAAAAATCAATACATGTTCTGGCATCTGTACGGAATATCCTGAACTAATTTGTTTATAATAAATTATTTAAACAAATGTATTTTAAATTATAAAATTATTTTTAAATACGTTTTTCAATTTGAAGCTTTAAAAATGAATAACAACTAATCTTTTGTTAATTGTTAATAACAATATTTATAACCTCAAATCTCAAATGACAGCTGACGGCAATTGTTAAACAATTGTACCTGCAATGATTAAAACAGAAAACAAAACAAATTTGGGCAATTTTTATTTGACTTCAAAGTGGTATTTGGTAAGAAAACATTTGTTTAAACAGCAGATAAGTAAATAAGTTATATTTCAGGTGCTATAAACCGGTTTTCAAAATGTTATGGATAATAAAATAAATCAGTTTGTTTGGAGTACCTACTAAACTTGAAAAACCGGTTTGTAGAAGTGAACTCGTTATAAAAACAATATTTTTTATTATAATATAATAATAGGGTATGTATATTTGTAAATAATAATCATTATATGGTATTGTTATTACTAAATATGCATTGTTTATGGAATTGCAAATCAGCTGATTACAAGATTCATCTAAATGCAAACATTACAAATGTTTGGAGTTATCCTGCGAAGAATATTGTTGTTTAAGGGATAAAATAACGTAGGACTAAACTTCAGGGGTTGTTTGTATGTTCTGGCTACTTAATTGGATTACAGCCAAATAAGAATGCAGATATCAAATAAATGAAATAATTCAGCAGTATTGAGACATTTTTCATGTTGTAGGTACTTGGAGACCGTACACAACGACCTGCAGGTATTTCAAAAGTACTATGCGATGCAGAAAATTTTGCAAAAGGTTGCCAAATTGTATTCGAAGACTCTACTAAGCATGACAGAAGTCAGAACTCAAAGAGATGACGTGAAAGAACAAAATATTGGAAAGAATTTCTTTAACATAGCCTAGAAGACAATAATTTTATTGTTAATTTAATATTTTTGTGCTAGAATTTAGTATCATTGTAAACTGAATCTACTGATATTTTTAAATTTATTTAGTATTATATGTTTATTTCTGCAAACTACATTATAAGTACAATATTTACAATATGTTATTGTTAACAGTTAATGTTTATAATATTCATAAACAATTAAAAAGTTCTTTTTTGTACACTTTTGTAATGGATATAACCAAATATAGTATTTATTAATATAAAAATTGGATAATATGTGTAATATTTTATTTATTAACCTCCTACATATACATATAATAACAATAATTAATATAAAAATCATAATACATTGTCAAAATTTGAAGAAATTCCAATGTTTTTATTTTGGTATTTAGGCGCCGGCGCTTCTCATATTTCACATACCACAAATAATTTGTTAATATAACACAAGACGTATTCAGGAATTTTTTTAATAACAAATTCTCTAGTATATCTTCTCTGAAAATAAAGTTCAATTATTTATTTTCTACTTTTTATAAACTATTGTGTTATATTTGTTGATTTACATATAAACAATAGCCAAAAAAGCTATTGAATGTTTTCTGAAAACAATAATTTTTAACTACGGTACTGGATTTGATGAAGGTCAGATATTTGTTGAATATAGGTGGAGACATCATGTGCAACGGTGGTTGCAATTAGTATTAACAACAAAAAGCAACAAATTCATATTTTAAAACAATTAATACGAAATGGTTTATTATGAAATATAGATGTATCAAATAATAAAATATGAAAAAATAGTGTTGTTTGTATATTTCCCCAATGCCCATTGTAAATATATTTGTTTATTGTTACTGTCATTTGACATTTAATATTATAATTATTGCTTATATTAATTAACAAGTAATTATTTGTTATTTTTTAGGCTAAATGTAAATAAACTCAAAAAAATATTACTTAAAAATCATTATTTATAATTGTTTATAAAATCATAGTTCATGTTACTGCTGAAAGATGCCTCAACTGGTATTGATTTTTGCTAATCCAATGCAAAATCAATCGATTTTTTGGTTTTACTCAATAAAAAATTATATTGTCAAAAAATATTTTAAACCACAATATATTTAATCTGTCTGAATAGGTTATGAAACATAAAAATAATTATTAATATTTTATCAAAATTTCTAGGTATGTAGTATATATATTTACCTGTAGATTGCAGTGGGGGTTTCATATTTCGTTAAAATTTACAAAATTTTCATTTTTCGGCTAAATTAGGCACTTTTCAAAAACATTTATTTGAAGAAAAAGACTTAGAATTTAAAATAAGTGAGGTATTATTTGAAACTTTTTTTGATAGTCTTTAATTTTTTGATCTGAAATTCCGTTAATCAGTCAGCTGATTTTGTTGATATATAAAAACAATAACAATACGTGGTGTAAAGAGTATAAAGAAGTAAAGACTCAATTTAAGGGTGAAAAGGGAATCTAAGAAAAACAGAAGGGTGCGTATTGCAGAATTACAATTGTTTGGTATGTATATCTTTTAAATTAAACAATCTTTTAGTTAAATTTCCGTTTATATTTACAGGGCCGCTACGTGCGGGCGGGCAGATTGTGCCCCGTACAAAGGCCACACAATAGGTGATTCCTCCATTTATTTTTTATAATTTCATCTGAACGTATAAGTAAAACTAAAACTGTTGGTGGAAATCCTGTGAAAAAAATTCTATTAATAAGCGAGTTGTAGTCTTCCGAAATTTGAAAATATAGATGTGACGTCACGAATATCAGTTTTTATCATGATACATTTGTACCATGAGTTTTTATATCAAACTGTTTTCTTCGTGAACCTAAATGTTCTTGAAATATATGCTATTTCTAAATTTTATTTATAAAAAATAAATCAATATTATTATACTGTTCAAGTCTACACGATTTATAATTGGACGTGTATTTAAATTATTAAGTTTAATGCAAAATATTTATATTCAAATAAAAACTGTTTGAGAATTGCACTACTGGACTGATAGCCACGCCTCTGCTATTTGAATTTCTCTATTTCCATTGGTAGTAGGCTCCGCCCCTAACTCAGTATTCGTTATATATTTATAGGTGGGCTTTGAGTCGCCAATCAAAATAATATATATGTATTTCATATGAGTGACGAGCTGCTAAAACAAAAACCCCCTTATTTCCGAAGTATTTCAATTATATCATTTTATTTCTTTATTAATATTCATTATTACGCATATATTTTCACTATTTTTTACTAATTTCTCTTAATTCGATTGAGCTGTAATCCCTTATTCCTGAAATGATTTAGTTTTTTCAGTACAAACGCCTTCTTTAAGGGACTTAATTTTCATATGCCCCCAAATGCTCATATAAATAATACTTCATTTTTCAGTAAAATCGTATTGGCCAATTTCTGGAACGTTTTGACGCTATCTCTTTTTTAAAATAAAATTCTAATAAATATGAACCATGTGTCTCAATAATTCAAACCTACCCTCGTATACCAATCTGGAATGTGAAGTTTAATACGGTTAAAAGCACCGAAATTAAATTTTCTCTTATTTTAATTTTGTGTGGCCTGAGTGATAAATCAAGAAGAACGATTCAATTAGCCACCTATGTGTTTTACTACTGACATCCAGTTTTAATTACGCCCTTTAATTATATTTAATTGTGGAGCGAAGGCGAAGGTCCTGGTTAGTACCGAATGACACTATACACACAAACTTACGTCGTGAAAATTTAATTTGAGGTTGTAGCGCAGGTATTTCATTCTACTTGTCGTTTATTCATTAAAGTTACGGATATACTCGAGTAATTTTCGCAAGGAAAGTGAATGCTCTAAGCGACAAAAACTACAACTAACAACTAACTCCAGAAAAGTATATTGCTTTTTCTAGGGAAACTAAGTACATATTAATGAGAAAACGTTTCGAAAACTTATGTGACACCTGTTAGTAACAATTATTAGAAAATTTTAATGAAACTACTCGAATGTTTTGACTTTGAACAGACTAAATACTAAACAAATATGATTACTACCCCAACTCCATTCTATTTCCGGAAATAATCATCAGCCTCTTCGATCTTTTAATGAATCCATCTCCGCCATAATTGACTGTTGCAGTTCCTCTCCATGATGAATCAATAACAGAGCTATTTTCGCCTTCATTTCTCGTTTAGTCGCTTATTATTTTTCCAAACTCATTACGGGAGATAAAACTTGAGAAAAACAATAATATTTATGAACATTTTATTCTGGAGCTTATTATGTTTGCTTTCAATTAGAAATAAATATTACTAATAGACATAAAAAAGACAGATTTATGGATGGAAATTCATAGTAATTGATTTATTTTTTGATTTATCTCATGTAGAAAATGTAAACGATTGTTTGTATGCATATATTACATTAACAAACAATTCAATACTCATATATTATTGTAAGAATAATATAATAATCTATTAATTAAATACAGTATATAATAATGATTATATAGTGGGGGACGCCATTCCTAGAATCGCAAGTTACTTCAATTAGGCACAAATTGTAAAAATTATGTGTAAATTTTTCCATACGGCATTTTTCGTTTTGTCTGACGGTTAAATTATAATAGACTGGGGTCTTGTGCTACGTGAAAAAGGTGTTATGGTATTCCAAATACTGACCCTTGGTACTAGCTTTAAATACCGTGGCGAATGATTTGCTGTCTTCCCCGGAAAAAAAGACGTTCTACCCAGCTGTGGGCCATGACCCAAAACTTTAAAAAAGTCTGATGTGGTGAACACAATACCTCCCGCTATTTAATTTTTATTAATTCAAATATACATATTTACAAATTTACTTATGCTGAAAACTACTTACTATTTTCTTTTTAAAACGTTACTATTATTAATTGAAATGATTAGTTCTTTAATAATAATAATAATAATAATAATGTTTATTTTCTGTAGACACAAATACAGTGTGTAGAAAACGTCAATACAATATAAAAGATATTACAAAGTAAAATAGTCATTTAGACTGTAAAAAGAATGTTGCTTTAAGAAAAATATTAAATCTTTTCTGAAAATCTTAAAATTTTTGCTATTTTTTAAATTGTTGGGCAGATTATTATATATTTGTAAACCCATTCTATATGGAGAATTTTTCACAACATTTAATTTTGAATTAGGTACATAAAAATCGTTTTTGTTCCTGGTATTGTGGCTATGCAAGTCACTGATCACGGGAAAAGCTTTTTTATTCTTGTAAATTAAAACACAAGATTCATAAATAAAAATACTTGCAAGAGTGAGAATATTATATTTTTCAAATAAATTTTTACACGACGTGTAAGCTGGAACACCCGCTATTGTGCGTAAAACTCTTTTCTGTGCTATGAAAACACGTTGACTAATGTTGGAAGAGCCCCAGAAACAAATACTATATCTCAAGCGAGATTCCACACAAGCATAGTAAAACATTAATAACTGGTTTAAATTTAAATATTCTTTTAGGTGTCGAATTTGGAAACATCATTTATTAAGTGTTGAGACAAGCTTTTCACAGAGAGGCTTCCAATTGAGATTGTCAGTGATAAGCATACCTAAAATTCTTGCGGCGACATTACCTTTTTTATAATTATTTTCGAATTTAACAAGTATGTCAGAATTGTTAGAATGATGCATATGAAAACGTAGAATGTTAGTTTTACTATCATTCAAGAATAATTTATTTTCATGACACCAAGATATCAAAGACTAAACGCTATGATTGCATTTATTAATTAAAGCATCTATGTTAGAATCAGAAATAACCAGAGTAGTGTCGTCCGCGTACATGATGACTTTGACAGTGACATTTATCTGTCGGTTACATACATTTGAGATATGAACTGTCTAATCTAGAAGTTGTGTTTGTTTAAAGCGTAAGCTCTGTGATTTAAATTATAGATAATTATTTTAATTTATCCTAAAAATATATAGAAAATGTATTAATGCAAACCGATAGAAAATTTAATAATTTCTAATTTTTATAATAATCGAAAAAATAACATTTAAAGGTCTTTTTCGGAATAAATCTATTTTGAGCTTTAAGAAAAGTGCCATTTCCGGTTATGGGTTATCTGATTTACATCAAAATGGCTTCTTTCCATATTAGAATAAGGTAGAAATACAGGATTTCAAAATTTTCTGAATGATAGTATATGAGTTAGACCGTAAACAGACACACACACACACACCCACGCAAGGTGTTTATTGTGGAAATAATTGATGACAAGCTGGCGTAAATTTTATTCTCTTTATTGGGACCTTCTCAAAGACGTACTAATTTTGCACCATCTAGCGCCCTCGGATTTTGCCGCCATCTTTTGTAAAAGGTACAAAAAATGAGTTTTTAACCATTTTCTTGAAAACAGTGGCCCGTATCAAAATTTTACAAGAATACACAATTAAAGCTCGTAATTTCCTATACATTAAAGAGTTATTACATTTTTTGCCTAAGATGAACTCTGAAAGAGTTATGTTAAAAAATACTTAATCAGAATAACAATTTATGACAGAAATTTAAATTACTCAAAAAAATAAACAATATTAGGTATTTAATACTTAGTATGTCTTATTCCATTTAAGCCATTCAGTACTGTAGAGAATAGGGAGTAGTTTTGACCTCTTTGATTGGCTGAAATTGGAGACAAGATACAATAAGTTTATCCAATGTAATTTCAGCTACTTAAAACTGTCGCTGATGTCAGCGCCATTTACTGAATGTCTTAAATGGAACAGAATATAATAGGTATTACTATTTATAACAGTTTATTATTAATAATTTATGAATATTTTTTTTCAGCTCTTTTTTACAAATTCATCCACAACTCTGATCCGGTTAAAGATACGATAACGCAGTTTGACAATTTGAATTCAGCATGAAATTCTCCTTCATATCATGTTTTATACCTTGTTCCATTTTAGCCATTCAGTATTGTAGAGAGTAGGGAATAGTTTTGACCTCTATGATTGGCTGAAATTGGAGACAAGAAACATGTTTAAGTAATTTCGGCTACTTAAAACTGGCGCTGATGCGAGCGCCATCTACTGAATGGCTTAAATGGAACAGAGTATAGGTGAATTTTGCGGATGAGCGGTTCGCGAGTTACTAACAACTTATATGAAATTCCTCAAAAATTTTAAACATCTTCAAATCAGTTTCATCTGAAATTTCGACACGTATTAAATTCGTAATATTGTTTATCTTTAATCGTCTGAAAATTTTTAGATGAAAATATGAGAACTAAGCCGATTTGTAGATGTTTTAAATTTTTGAAAATGTTCATGTAAGTTTAAGTTGTTAGTAATTCGCAAACCACTCATTTTTTTGTTTTAATTTTCTTGATATGTAGACGTGCAAATAAAATTTTTGTCACAGGCGCTCAAAACACTAGTTACGGCTCTTTTTAAAGTCAGCACCTAGAGTAAGTAGGGTAAATGTGGGTTAGTTGCCTACATGGGATAGTAGCCTCACTGCGTATAACTTCTGATAAATATAATAGAGTGCGCTCCAAACGTAGTTGTAGATGCATTAATGAGTGTGCAACCTTATTCAAGTATCATATATGGTCTGGAGA
Source organism: Harpalus rubripes (assembly GCA_963082715.1). NCBI lineage: Eukaryota > Metazoa > Arthropoda > Insecta > Coleoptera > Carabidae > Harpalus > Harpalus rubripes. The sequence continues at coordinate 78,779,835 of OY720450.1, forward strand.
ATAGCTGTGCTGCAAGAAATAAAACAAATTGGCAGAATTTTTATAAGATACATTTCTTTTTATTTAAAATGAGTAAAATATGACAATATATAGTAATTCGAATTTTTATTTACTTATTTAGATTGCAATGCCACAAAAGTAAAGCGAAAAGAAGATGCACCAAAGCGGGGACAGTCGAGTGAAGAAAATTTAAGAACTGCAGTAGAAAATATTAAAACCAAAAATATGAGCATCAATTTCGCAAGCAAAGTTCCAGTAACTAAAAAAAACAAGTTAAAAGGAAACACGTAGCTAAAGTACTAACATCCCCAACACACCAGAAGGTATTGAAGAATAGTAAGATAAAAAAATTAAAAACAAATAAAACTAACAACATTGTTACTAAAAATAAGACTGATAATAAGAAGACAGATAATAATGAAACCGAAAATGAAGATAACTGTGAAACAAATAATTGTGCAGAATGCTTTGATAATTATTATGAAATCAGTGCAACGGTTGACTGGACTCAATGTATTAAATGTAATCTATGGCTACACGAAAATTGCACCATGTATGCACCACATTGTAATGAATGTGGAAAAATAATCAAACGCGATGCCGTTACAAGAAAATTAAATATATAATTAATCAGTACGAATCGTACTGAACGAATCTGTGTAATCTATTATTTATCGTTTTTTGACACGCATATCTAATTTCATATATTGTTTATAATCACATAATATAATAAATATATATTTTGTTTATTTTAATACATGTGCCTATATTATTTAATTTACCTCGGCAACTATCCTTTACATTGGTCAACTATACTCTACGGTAGGGCATAAATCCCACATAGGTGGGCATCTATACTACAATGGGTATTCAACTTTACATTAAATTTATAGGGTAACTATGAACAATAATGATTTTTAAATCATATTTTTTGTAAAATAAGGTTCTGCTAAATACAGTAGCAACAACGTAATTTAAAAATAACTAACCTATACCTTTTTAGAGCGAATTTTCCTTAGGTAGGGCATACATCCCACAATTACCCTATTTCGAATACAATAATGTATTTTTCACGTAGCACTGGCCCCCGGTCTATAACAAACAGTTTAACCATAGATAAGAATATCAGGCCTTATTCTATTATAAACTGTAGATCCATTGTGCAGGGTGTGGCTTGCCAAATAAAATAAAGAATTTTCTTCCGCAAATTAATTTATATTGCTCTACAATTTACAGCTCTTCTATTGTATAATTCCTGGAATTAAAACCACATCGATAAAAGATTAAATCCAATAATGACTAGTATTGAACGCTTTGAAAGCTTTCCAAGTCTTTCTCTCCACAATTAGATTAGCCTGCTCGGCATTAATATTGCAACTACCATCATTCTTGTAAGAAACATAACTTTCTCTGCAATACACATCTAGTTGAAGTAGATAGTAGATAATACCTCGGTCGTAATTAAGTTTCTAGGGTAATAACTCAAACTATAATCCTCATAACCGTAGTTTTAATGCATAAACCATCTTATGAGTAATAAATTCCCCGATTATACTCGCGATGACTTAATAAGCGTTATGAATGCATCCCCCGCATTTTTTCGCCTGTTTACTCAGTTTTTCCGGGAAGTTAATGAGTTTATTTTTAACTTTTTTGTTGAGGAAAAATATTTACTTAAGTAAATAAGTCATTATGCTAAGTGAAATTCAACAAGAAAACCGCGAGTGAATTTGAAATAATGGGATCATGATTTTTTGTAATCTTTTTTTGCAAGTTTAATTCTTGTTTCATACTTAGGAAATTAAGACACTAATTGGAAAATGATGGCTTCGTCAATATTAAATTTAGCCTGTTACTCATTAAAATTCTTGAGATAAACCAAAAATTTTCCAAGTATGTTTTTCTTTTTGGTATCCTGTATGTATGCATTTTGATTGCCACTGGCAGCTTCTAACCAACAATTTGTTCCTAATCTTATACAGGATGGATGTCTCAAATATAGGAACATAGGCAGGCCCGTTCCTAGCGGGTGTTCATTTTGTTCCCAAAACAAAGGCGGCCAAGTATGGGGGCGGTAAAGCCATTCTATTTATAGAAAAAAAAAAATTATTTAAAAATTTTAAATTTCAACAATTTATGAATTAAATATGTTAATAAAGCATTATTCTTTTAAATACACTATTATTCACGAAAGATGACTATTCAAGGTCATTTGTTTGAAGAAAGAATACACATCACTTTATAGCAGTAGCTTAGCATCATTTTGTATTAGAAAGAGAAAGATTATTTGACCTATGTCTATTTAATTTATGTCGTGTGACAGATATACGTAAATAGTGACATTACTTTCTAACAGACTATAAATAATAATGACTTATGTCGTAGAATTACAGATACCTAATTATCTACTGCACTGCCCTCTGTGCTAATATTTACCCAGTGGCGTTGACGTCTAAATCAAATTATTATTCCTTGGTTTATAAGTTAAGTCTGTTTTTGTATTTTGCAAAAACATAAGTGAAGAACATAAATCTTTCAGAAAGGCATTATTTAGAAAGAAACATAATTTTCAAATGAATTATTCTTATTTTTCAGTTAAAATGTGTCCATAAATATTTCATGTTGCACGCCTATGCAAACGAAATGTAATGAAGTTATCTGCAAGTAATATTATATCAGACAGCTCACAAATGACCTTGAATAGTCATCTTTCGTGACTAATAGTTTACTTGATTTGGCTGACTGGTAACATATTATCTATCCTAATAGGTATATAGTTTATTTTAATAAAAGACTGAGTATACTTATGATGTCAATCAGTGGCGTAACTAGAAATCATGCGCCCTTATGAGAAAATTTTTGAGCCGCCTTGATTTACAACGCTCCAAGAAAAAAATTAAAAACAAGAAATGAATATTAATTTTTACATTATATTATAATCAATTTTTTTACGTAATTATAAATTCAACTTTTTTTCAAATTTTCTTTGTTTAAATCAATCTTTTCTTCGTTTAATTAAAAATCTTTAGAAAAAACCCTAAGGAATATAATCAGAGGAACATATTTTTATTAAATTACCCCACTCTTGATACAGATATACATAGCTGATCAAAAAGCTGGCCATAGGCGTTTAACATTGGAAATCAGTTTTCCTTTGCGTAAAAGTTCCCAATTAATTTTAGACAAAAATGTTTCAAATAAAACTTGTAGATAATTAAATTCTACGCCTAATTCATTGTGTGGAGGATCCACACACATATACCTACACACAGACATCATTCTGAAAATGTTAAAATTGGATTCTAGGGACCTTAAAACGTGATCATTTACCAAAATCTCGATATGCGATTTTTAGCACGATCCCTATACCTCCCTTACCAGGGGAAGCGGGAGGCAAAAATTGGGATGTATGCGCCTGACAATTTTGCACTAAATTCAAATAAAGATGGATTCATTACAAATCGGATCCAAGAGTAGAAATTCTATTAAATATTATAGTTTTATTTTGTTAATGAGATGTATTTTTATTTTTATTAAATATTGCCAGTGTAAAAAACAAAAAAAATAGTATTAAAGATTTTTTAAATCTTTCTTGTATAATTATATTTTCATAAAGATTTTTCAACAGTATTTAAAAATAATTAATTAAAATTTTAAGTGCGGAGGGGGGGGGGTAAGGTCCGCCAAGTTCGACAAAAGTTTCAAGGGGTCCGTGTTAATAAAAAGGTTGAGAAACACTGGTGTAGAAGAATATCAAAAATTGAATATACATAAAATTTATAATTTAATAACATTATTGTTTGTTGCAAATATTTGCAATGAATACAGTTAGTATTTTATAAATGTACGTTAAAACACTGCGGCTTGGTGAGTCTGGTTGGAAAGAGTAAACGGTTACAATGGGCCCGTCCAACTTTTTTAAATTTTTGTGTTACAAAGAATTTAAAAATAGATATTCCGTATATTTTGTTTTCTTGAAATTATGCTTAATAATGCCTAAAATAATTATTAAAGTTTTGGCGCGAAAGTTGTGACGTTAGCGTCACTCCGTCATAAGTAGAGAGAACCGACATACGTTACCATTATTAATAATGATAATATAATATACAATAAATGTTGCAAGAATAAAAATACGTATACATTACAAACTGTGATCAAACATCTTTAGAGCTAATGGTAGGTAATAAATAAACGAGATAGGTAGTTATTACCATTTCAAAAAATAGTAAGTAGTGTTAAATTATAATTTATGAAAAACTTTCAAATTACATATTGTACATAAAAAATTAGATAAGTAAAATTAATAATTTTTGTTCGTTTTCATAATCAAGTTAATCATCATTAATTAATGTGACTTTAAGACTTTCTTTAATATAATATTGCAGGTTATTATACTCACCAAGTGCCATTATTATAATTAAAATAGTATTTAAACTATTTTCTATTTATAATTAAATACAACAATGACAGTATTGATTACAATAATCAAAGCAGAGTCCATAATAAAAAGTAATCCAACATTTACATTCCTATTTACTAAATGATTACAACAAAGACAAGTATTGAGATTACAATAATTAAAGCATAAATTATAATATAAATTTATTTAATAAGTAAATCTCTTCTGATCTTAATAAAAAATTACTCGAATATATTAAATATGTGTATGTTACAGTATTTGTAAAGCCAATCGCGAATTTATGAGCAAAATATGCATGGTCCACTGTATAGTGACATTTTCACAGGCAAACTGGACGACTGTAATGACGCTGACCTCACAACATGGCGATCATTTTATTCTAAAAACTTTAATTACATTATTATCGGTATAATAATACAAAATATATAGCAATTTTTATTTCTTTTTCATTTATTTATATTAAAAGTTCCTATGCGACATGTAATTTCTAAAAAGTCGAAGACTTGGACGGGCCCATTACATACAAGTTCTATACACATAGATGAGTGTCCAATTATTGACAACGAGGGTAATTTTAAATTTAAACATGACTAGTAGATATATTAATTGAATATAATTTTCGAATTATAGTTTCTGAGCGTCAGCAATTGAAAACAATTTAAATTGTTATTGAAATGAAATTCCTGTTTCATGTTCTATTTGAAAAATGGGATAGTCATTAACATTCCTAATTGATATATCAATTTAATAATGACAGTTCTATAATAACTATACACACAAACCATTTATTACAAATAACTCGAGGCGTTAATACTTGAGAAATGTTCTTCAAGTATTTATTTATTCGATGACAAATTACATTCTTTCAATAGCATCCTTCAGCCTACAGTTCTTGCACATCTTTCGCAATAAACTTGATTTATTGCAACAGAACGATTAAAAATGTCTCAATTCATCCCACAAAGAATATATCTAATGTTCACACATATTATAGTTTCTTAGAAATAAATTATAATATTTTTTTTTTGCATACCTATAACGTATATGTAATAAAAGATTTCGAAAATATTTTACTCTCCAATTATTACCTATTATAAATGAGGTTAAATCTAGTTGTCATTGGACATAATAAATACATAATTGTTGTTTTATAATACACCATCTTAAAACTATCAGAAAAACTTCCGAAAGATGTTATACAAATTTGTAATACGCAAATCTATCTATAGATTTGTTGGACAGAGATAGCCGATACTAGTGATGCACGACGAGGCGAGTACTCTCGCATCTCGTCTCGTCTCGTTGCATTATGCGAGATGAGAACGAGAGCGAGATTGCAACTTAAAATTCCAGGCGAGATCGATGTAACAACTGCGAGAAGCGAGAAATCCCGCGAGTCTCGCAATAAAAAGTATTTGTAACTTTATAGCTTTCATTCATAAATTCAATGAAAAATGCACCGTACAGGGAGTGGAGTCAACGGTAATTCGTGCATAGAACACGTGAATGTGAAAATTATATGAATTAACTATATTTTTTCGAGTCTATCTAGAGTCGAATGATATCGGTCGCAGAGCGAGGAAATGCAGAATAAAGACAAAATCGGTTTTGCATCAAATAGAACTAGTTTTTCTTCAACATTTCAGCCCTTAATTCATCCTAGTTAATAAAATTCTTGTCGTCCCTGAAAAGTAAAGGATCTTTTATTAAGCGTCGAAGTGGAGTGATTGGTTGCCAGCGGGTTCCCAGTGTAGCGCTTTTTTATGAGTAAATCTTACTTAAATAGTGGCATATAGTTAATGATAAAGTGTAGAAACTTTTAGCTACAAAAAAGATTATTTTTAATGTGTTTTACTGATGACAGAATGTATTAACAGATGTTCGTATTGAAATAATTTAGTGATTAGAATTTAGTGTTTCGTCTCTTTATTATAGTTATACGACTGTCTTTTGTAGTTCAACTGATACGTAAATACCGAGGTAAATACGTAGTGCGCAAGCGCTTATTTTTACAGCGAGACTCTCGCGCGAGAACGAGACGAGACCCAAAAAAATGTGCGAGAACAAGAGCGAGATCGAGATTGCAGATCCGAAAACGAGATGATATCGATATTTTATATTTCTCGTCTCGTCTCGCCTCGCGTGCATCACTAGCCGATACGATTTTAGGGGTTAAATATCGGACAGACGATTATTTATGGTATGACTAGTGAATGAAAGTTGACGTTTAGATTATTTAATAGATGTGGTTTCTTTTGAAAACATTTCCCTATATTTGATTTGAAAGGAAATTGACCCTTATATATTCCGTTACAGAAGATTAGAATTGTACTCAATGCCACGAGGCATTTAAAATTACCTTAGCAACAAGATTCAGGGATGTATTTAAAAAATTTAATACCGCAAATTCTAGTTCGTTCGTCTCAGGTGTAAGCAAGCCACGAGTCTGAATTACTGTTAGAGCAAATTAAAAATAATTCTAATTCATAGAATTGCCAAACTAAATAGTTCAAAGTCTCTATCCAATACAAACCAATCCTCAACATTAATTCTACCAGCTTCAAGAATATTTAAACTTAAATAAATAGTTTAAACATCAAAATATTTTGTTATAATCAACATAAACGAAAAATGTTTAAAATATTTTAAACGCAGCCCTGTTTTGATGTTCAATTACCCTAGTCGCCCATCTATTTTCAGCCAGATATAGTAACGTATTTCTGTTCGCACTCGACAAAATTCGTGTGGTTAGTTTCGTGCACGAACAGTACTGTACGTATGAGTGGAATTCTTGAATACCAAACGAAACTCGGCCGAAACCTACGCATACGATTCTCGAAAGCAAGCGAACGTAGTTTGTAGCAGCCAATCTAAACGAAACATTTGTACCACGTGAATGCTTCATCATATAATTGTTTTTTAACTGTCACTGTCAACCTGTCAACCAAAGCTGTCAGCCGTAGCTGTCAACGACGCTGTCATATGCCAAAAGTGTTGTAATTTTAATATTCAAAATTTATTATATATACATGATATATTTGATATAGTAGGTATTATTTTTCTTAGTTTACAGTATGTACGTACATAATATGGCAATATTAATATGCAAGTGTTATGTAATAATAATACTCTAATTTTGCTAACCATCTCAGATTTGAAATAGAAAGCTCGTTAAGAGGCACCTAAAATTCCTTTTTAACAATTCATTGCATCGTTCTATGAATGCACAAGCACACATTTGTAGAATATTATAACGATACTCAAGTGTATAGAGATTCTAGATTTATAATTGGCGTCATTATAAGATCGTAAAACGTACCCGGAATTATATAAAAACATAATTTGATTTATATAATCTAAGTACTGATACACCAAACACAAGTAACAGTGACAGACACAGTGTTGTGTGCGAATGATACTTTCAAGTTATTCATACCTATGCGATGTAATTGCGCACGGAATATTCGCCGACGACCACACGATTTTGTTTCAAGAATACCAATATGCAGTTCGCATGCGCATCTCTCCCACTTACGTATGCGAAAAATTTCAAGAATCGGATCCCTGATTCTAAGCACGTCAAGGTCCCTCGAGTCACGTGTATCGTCGCGCCCTATAAGGAATTTGGAGTGTACTCAAGATTTACTTCGAAAGTTTACTATGAATATACGAATATAATTACTCATTGTATCTAATATTCTATGCTATCTTAATCTTTGAAAGGTGTGATGGACTAATATAGCAATCTCTTATCTTTACTGACAAGAACAATATTGTTAATTAATGAAATTAGTTAGTAAGAGGGCGTAATTTTTGCTTGTAAGCAGCTTAGGCAGCTGTGAGCTGCAGATAACAAAGGCAGCGTTTTGTTCACTTGACGAAAGCGCGCACTGTATCATATAGTTTAATTACATCTGCAAGAAAACACACACATAGGTATACAAAGTACTGCAATGCGTACAGTACACTATACGAGTGCTACATAATAGGGAATGAATCTATTCAGAAATTAATTAACTCGAGAAGCAAAAGCCGATAATGGCAGAGCCGCACACAGGAAAATTGAAAATGGTGAATCTGGGAAGTACTCAGAGAAAATCGTAAATAATTTAATTAATAAATAAAAAAATAATATATCATCATTTTTTAGTTTTTATTACTTGAAAAATATATCTATTATTAAAGTTTCCTCGGTGCCTTGGTCAGTAAAGAGCTACTTTCAGCCCTTGGTACACACCAGGCACCGGACAGCTAAATGAATGTGCCAAAACACTGTCATAGTTCCAGGAAGCAAACTGTAGAGGCGCGACAGTGCTTAAATTTTAAGAAAATGAATTAAGTCACCTTTGAGTTCAAAACATTTTGCAATATTTTGAATTGTAAAGTCACATAAGTCGTCATTGAACGTGCGCTTTAACATATTTAATTATTTGGTAATCCAATTTGTAGTAGTTTATAGATTTAGTTATAGTGCCAGTAGTGACTTATTTCGTGATTTCTCCAGTTTTAAAGTGTATTAACTGTGTTTATTTTTTGACGTAATACAGAATTGAAATTCAATAAGCTGATGAACATTCGTTGTGCTGTTTGATATAAAGTGCAGTGCAAAGAAGCAAATAGACGTTTACTTTTATATTTAATGATGAAATGTCGTACCATTTCCAATATCCTTTTATCTTACCTACATATAAACAAAAATTAAAATAGAAGTGTATGTCTATCTGACAAGTAATTTTAAATTTATTTAGAAATGAATTTATAGTTATTGTATTGTGATTATTTAAAATATATGTATTTACTTATATTCAATTTTCTTATTATGTCTTTTATTTTAAAAATTCAAAATTTCAATTTATCTATACATGACATGTCTCCTATGTCATAAACTACCAAGCCGACCAAGCCATCGCAGTGTGCGTTAGTTCATGGAAGCAATCTGTAGATGTCACTATTTTGTATTTCGAAAAATACATTAGCTGTCCTATCTGTAGTTGAGGTGATCCGTGGTACACACAGTAACTACTGAAAAATATTTTATTCACAATAAGTAATATGTTGATTCCTAACTCTTATACGAGGGTTGCGCTGAAAATTGTTAGTTATTAAAAGACCGTTGCATTTTTAAACAAAAAAATCTTTATTATTTTTCAAAATATTCTCCATTCAGACTAAAGGCTAGTTCATGTAAGCTGTAGACTTAAGACTTTACCTTAGCATTAGCATTGACTTTGCATTAATAATTCGAGTATAGACAAATGCGTGCTACGGTATATGTAGCTGTAACCTTAACCTTAGCATTATGCCGTAACCCTAGAATACGCCAATTTCTAAATTCTTAAGTCATAATGCTAATGCCGACCAATCAGAAGCTTGCCGCTGGCGATATTCATGTCTTTGAAATTGACGTTTTAAAAAATTCTGTCACATAGTCGGACTCCCCAACGCCTTATCTTACTTTTTTAAAAGTATTTCCCAAAGCAGTTATACTTATAAAAATTGTTGAAAATACGACAATGTCTGTGTCGCTGTTAGAAAAAATGACATTACCGGCCTACTCTTATTGGTTTGCCCTAAGAAGTACATTTACCAGGCAACGTAATGTAAAGTTTAATGCAAAGTCATAATGCTAATGCTAAGGTAAAGTCTTAAGTATACAGCTTACATGAACCAGCCTTGTGCATTCTTTGAAATCACTTTTTAAAACATTCGAAAAATTAATTTTCTGAAAAGTTCTCAAAAGTTCTTTGAAATTCTGTAACTGCAGCATCTGCGCTGGAAAAACCTTTACCTCGCATTATTTTTTTAACAGTTGGAAACAAAAAAAAAATCGCTCGGCACCAGATCCGGGATATACAGAGGATGAGTTACCAGTTGAATATATTTTTTAACAAATTGTTGTTTGACTCCATTAGATTTTTATCTTTAGGGTCACATGAAACAGTATGTTTATGCAACTAAAATGCACAATGGACCCCTGCACTCTGATTTTTTTTATTTTAAAAAAAGTTCTTTTAATTTTCAAGCAATTCGTATTATTAAAAAGTCTTAATTGTTTTTAATTTAACTGCATTTAATTTTCAATGTCAATATGACGTCACGGCGACACCTATAGCTACTAGATAAATTACAGCTGACTCGTCCACCATTTTGGAGCCACTTAAATCATTCAATATCAGGATTACAGTATTATTAATCATAGAAATTATGAACAATGACGGGTTGTTCTGCTCCAAACTATGCAAATTATTTGAGAAATGGTTATAATTTTGATAGGTACTTGTACAATACGTATATTTTTTTCTAACCTCAAAAATCTTAACAAACCATATTTTTTCTTGTTTTATTATTTTAAATAAATATAATATGCTAAATATGAAAGTTATATTTAATTATGAAAAATAGTTACTGCATAAACTTATAAAAAAATGTACTTTTATTTGATAATTTACTGTGTTCATTTTGGCACCAATATAGCGGACGAGTCAGCTATGTATTATCTAGTAACTGTAGCAACACCTAATACTATATCTTTCTCTCGCACAAGCACTATTGGCGACTAAAATTAACGTGAATCCCTCAAGCGGACGATATTTGCAACTCTTGAAAATGGTATTCTGTTATACAACTATACAGTAAATATATGTAGTGCATTGGATTCCTTGCCTGTTTCTTGTTTGTCTTTTTGTTTTAAAGTACATATAAAAAGAACGAAAAAATATTAAAACGTCAATTGTTGCGTTTATGGCAGTCATTCTCGGGGTAGTAAGAAATGATCTGTCCCAAAAATTGGTGAAAGGAAGAGTGACAAAATAAATTTGGTCAAATCGACAAAAGAGAGGGCTGGATTAGAAAAATACGAACTGGAAAACAAGTGACGAATAATAAGAGAATAAGAAAAATGAAAAGTATTGTATTATTTCCTGGCCAATTCATGAGTAAAATAATACACTTTTCACTTTACGTGTAGCATGAAATATATTTCTTACACTTGTAATTAAAACAATTTGAAAGATATTTGACATTAGTTCCATTTTAATTTTCTTAACTAAGTAAAGTAAATACATATTTATTTAGCATCCATAAATAATAAATGGTACTATTTTACTATCTTGTACAAAATATTAAGAAAGCTGTAATGTGTTTGCACTTGCCACTATGGCCAGCTATACAAGAGCATTTTGTAAATAATCAATTGTAAATTTAAAGTTCTTCTAATCTCATGAAGATGAGGATGTGACGTTAGAGCATTTGTTTAAACACAGCCCAAAAAAATTTTAGTAAGCACTATGTTCATTAACGCCACATAAAAATAACAATCCGCGATTCAACAATTTTCCCCCTTCTATAAAACTTCGAAAAGAATTTGTTGCCTCTAAATAAGTAAACATTTCCTTAGCAATAAGTCTAAGATAACTTTCTTCGAATGTCATTATAATTCAAGTACGTACATAAAATTATTACTAACACTATTTATAAAAAGTTTAATGAATTTGTTAGTATACTTCGAAACGAATGTTGGTTACGTTTCTGTTTGCGATCTTATAGCACAATACCATTTTCAGAGCACGTGAATGCTACAACACTAGCGCCGTCATCGGTAGTTTTAGTCGGCAATAGTAGGCAGCACTACTGTGACGTCACAGTGACACTGACAACAAAACTCAAATATCTCGCAAAGTAATTATTAAAAAATTGTTGTTTTTTTTCATCTTAAGCGCTATTTATTGAGTAATACTTTAAGTATAGAGTGTACATTTCATTATTTTTATTATGGTATAGAACTCCGTTACGCCAAAGCTTACAGCAAGTTGTCGATATTGTTAGGAATAACCCAGCAATCATATTATGAACGCAGCGATCTCCTCTACGTGCAGAGAAGTGTATCGAACACAAATTTATTTATTTATTTACTCCATGAAATTCGTTGAACTATTTTAGCCACATAAATTATGAAATATCCAATAACTCGTTAATGGTTACGTTTAGGACACATGTTTATATGGACTTTTCGACTCAAAATAAGTTCATCTTTGAAATATTCCCGGTACGTTTTAGGAAACCCTTTATAAACCTTCGCATCTGTAATATATATAAACTCTCGGATGTAATGAAACATATCCCACCTCGGATATAATATACTATAATTTTTTTAACAAAATAATAAAAAGTTGAAATATACACAAATATTGATGTCCTATTGAAAAGTAATTAAAAATCTGTTCTCATCAAATTGAAACATTTTAATCTCCTATTAACAATAAGTTTTTGAATCTTTTGAATAGAGTGCAATCTCTCTTCCCATTATCTATCTCTAGCTGATGTTTTGACAAAATGCAGCACACTGCGATGGTTTTAATTGATACGCCTTTGTGTCGAGATTGAATCTGCTACGAGCTACGAGTCTAGCGCAGAAATTGATATCTTTTATAACGAGTCAGTATCTTTTTTAATTGGATAAAAAATCTAATTTAGATCCCCGATTAAGCGTCGAGTGGATATACGTGAGCATTGGGAGGATTCATTAGGACCCTATAGTTTTAATCTAGTTTTGAATTCATTAATTAATTTATATGAGAAGATGAACTCAAATTATGATCTAGTTAAGCTGCTAGATGCTAGGAAAACAATTTGGCTGGATGCGCTATTGATTCTAAATTCTAAACTATTCTTTATTTTTACCTTGATTTCTAACAAGAGAATATATCACCTTTCACAGGTAACCTGATCAAGAATTATCAGTTGCAATTAGCGACTGAACAGATGAACAAAAGAAAATTAAACTAAGGCCATTTACTAACTAATTCCACTAACTGACAATATTGTTTTTTTTTTGTCTACACAATTTTTTCTATTCAAAGACCCAGTGGATAAGAACGACAAATCAGACGATGTTTATAAAGTACATTGCTCCAATGAAAACTGCAAAGTTACATATCTAGATGGAAGACTAAAACCCACTTTTAATTTGGAATATTTCATGATTATGGAAAAAGAAAAAAATTTCTCCAAACGTACTTTTCTTGATACAATCAAGAAATCAGGTATGATTACAACATCAAGGGTTAAATAGCGTATATTTTGGTGTACTGGAAAAATTCAAAAAGGAAAAAGAAAATTTCAGGCCAAATTAAGAGGTAATTAAATTCTTTGTATTTTATTTAAATTCCTACAGCAATACTACTATCATTAATGTACAGTCGGCCAATAGGAGTCCGTATCAATGGTGTCACCATAGAATCCTTCCACAAGATATTTCTGACCATTTTCCGATTTATTCTGTTGTTGAATTTAGAGCCTACTGATGTGTATGTGCTTTTTATTAATTTTTGTACGATTTTGTAAAACTGAATGTAAAAGAACAATTGTATTTTGTGTACATCAGATGTAATATTTTTTAAGATTGTAAGTGTGATAATGTCCATGTTTTTGCTACATGGACTATGTATTTAGTTGTTTTACATTCTATCACCTTTAGGTAAAGAAGGTATTGTCTTTGGACAAAAATTCGGTGATGAGTTTTTGATTAATAAGCACGTTTTAGAGTCCCCAGAACACGATTTTACTATTTTTAGGATGATGTGTGTGTGTGTGGGCGCGCGCGTGCGTGCGTGCGTGTGTGTGTGTGCGTGCGCGCGTGCGTGTGCTTGTGTGTGTATGAATGTGTGTGTGTGTGTGTGTGTGTGTGACAAAAATTAAAAATTTCGTATGCGATAACTCTAATACTACAATTCCAAAAATTATAATTCTTTCGTATTCTTCTTCGTTACATCCATATAAAGAGCTGATTAGATTTTAGTTACAATTGATCAGCCGGAAGTGTCCTCATTTGAATATTTTTCTTGAAAAAATGATGTTAAATATAATTTTTTCACATTTAATGTTATTATAAATATTAAAGAATATTTTATTCTCTATACGATTTGAATGCATTTTATACTTTATATTAAATGGATATAGAGTTAAAATATTATAAAGAAATTAAATATCGTATATTAGCCAGCTATGCTATAACTCTAGACACAGCTGCATTATTAAGAAAATTTTAATTGAAATGTGTCAGTGTCAAGTGCAATTGACTGTATGTTTGTGTTATAATTTTACTGGAAATATGGGATCTTTGCAAGTAACTGCCAAGGTAATGTACATGTTTCTATATGACATTTATACAAAATACATAGAACTGACGGAAGGTAATGTGCTGGCCACATCATATTTTTTTGTTATTCATGAAAAGTTATACGTATCAGAATTAATAAAACATTTTTATTATAACAGGTTTTCTATAAAAAAAATATTGAAAACAGTTTTTTCTGTAACTCATTTGAACGACCATCAGGGCAGTGCGACATAAAAGCTCAATAGATGGTGTGATCGTAGTATCATGCTCACAGTTTAAAATTCAGTTCTGTAATTTGAATAAATGTAGTAGGAGTGCTTAAAAACCACTCGCCTATATTAAAGACATTGAAACTATTTGATATATGTATGTAAAACAGAGTACTGTAAACTATTCTTATGTTAAGAGGTAAAACAGAAAACTGTAAACTCGATCCAGCATATTACGTCATAGCCCGGCCAGCAATCGGTGCGTTTTGAACGCAGTGTAATGTTTTCTAGCATTTTAAAAAAACGGAAAACTATTTAACGATTTAGATAGTGTTATTATCACCCCTATTTTGTAAGGAAGTTGTTAAGTCTTAGCAACGTTGCTATAAATTTTGACCAATAGAAACAACTGTAAAGCCTGTCATTTTCATGTTTTATTCAGTGTCTGCAATTATTATTGGTTATTTGCTATAACAACGTTGCTAATAAATAACAACTTTTTTAGAAAATAGGGCTTTATAAATGTTTTGTAATGAATTTTAATGTAACAGTATAATTTTTCTCCTTTCTGATTATGGTGGAAACCTTCTATAATATGCAATAACTTTTAGTTGTATATGAATAATTAGTTTCATAAATGAAAAGTAAGTTTGTCTGCGTCTGAATAAGTATGTAAATTAATTCAATTAATTCAATATAAAATTCATATCTATCAAACATAAAATTATTATCTCTCACCATATACTGCCAAGCATGGATTCAATATTTCCATCCACTTACCTAGAACAAAACAATATCTATTAATCACATATTCATTATTACCTCTATAAATCTATAGGTATAAGAAATACTACATACAATAATTAAATAATTATCTTAGTAATAATTTACCAGCTTAATGTGCAAGTTTGTTTTCAGTTCACAAATCAAAAGACATTAATGTACGAGTAAATAATTTGTTCTCTCAACTGGTTGTCTCATATGTGAAATAATTACAACATTGCTATCCACAAGTTTGTGGTAAAGACAATATTGTTCTAGTTGCTGTCAAGTAAAATGCTTTTTAGTAGGAAAAGTTAGTATGACTAGGAAATGAAATAAGTTAGTTTGTGCAAACACGAACTGTTCTTAACAACATTCATAGTTGTAGTTACATAGATAAAGGGACATACAAAATAATATAATGTTTGTTAGTATAATCAAATATTTTTTTTTTTTAATTTGACTCTATTACTTATAAATCCTTTGAGTTCAAATGGGTCACATATGTCTCGAAAAAGGGTTGAAGATGCCCAATGGAAAATAAATATACGAGATCTGTTAGAAAAGTATCTCATTTAACGTTATTATAAATATTAAAGAATATTTTATTCTCTACGATTTGACTACATTTTATACTTCGTATTCAGTGGATATTGAGTTAAAAATTTATAAAGAAATAAATTTTCATAAAGCAGACAGCGATGCAATAACACTGGAAACAGCTAATATAAACTATTATTCACGAAAGATGACTATTCAAGGTCATTTGTGAGCCGTCTGATATAATATTACTTGCAGATAACTTCATTGCATTTTGTTTGCATAGCCGTGCAACATGAAATATTTATGGACACATTTTAACAGAAAAAATAATAATAATTCATTTGAAAATTATGTTTCTTTCTAAATAATACCTTTCTGAAAGATTTTTGTTCTTCACTTATGTTTTTGCAAAATACAAAATCACAGACTTAACTTATAAACCAAGGAATAATAATTTAATTTAAACGTCAACGCCACTGGGTAAATATTAGCATAGAGGGCAGTGTAGTAGATAATTAGGTATCTGTATTTCTACGACATATGTCATTATTATTTATAGTGTGTTAGAAAGTAATGCCACTATTTACGTATATCTGTCACACCACATAAATTAATTAGACATAGGTCAAATAATCTTTCTCTTTCTAATACAAAATATTGCTAAGCTACTGCTATAAAGTGATGTGAATTCTTTCTTCGAACAAATGACCTTGAATAGTCAACTTTCGTGAAGAATAGTATAATTAAAAAATCTGGTGTAGCCAACACAATACCTCCCGCCATTACCTGGCAGTTTATTTCTTATAATATAGTCTAATCTAATCCAAACAACTACCTTTTTTAAACCCCTCAACAGGATTTAATCCCAATTACAGAGTGGGTTCACAATCACACACATCCATGCCTTAGTGGAATTCGAACCCAGAGCCCTGAGGGCATTTATGACATTAGGCGTTGCTCTAACCATTGAACAACCGGAGCTATAATAAAATGAAGATTAAATTTTAAATACCGTGATAGAATAGAATTCACTACTCCAAAAATGAGGATTGGCTTAAAAAAATTTGTGAATCGTTAATTTTTATTAATCTAAATACACACCTACATATTTAGTTACGCTGGAAACTATTAAATTCTTTTTCTATTGTTCTATTTACTTTTTCCTTTTTAAAACGTTATTAATATAATTTTGAAATGATTAGTTCTGTGATAGTGACATTTATCTGTCAGTTACATACATTTGAATATCTGCGTTTTGTTTGTTTAAAGCGTAGGCTCTGGGATTTAAATTATAGATAATTTTATAAATTTATCCATAAAATATATAGAAAAAGTATTAATGCAAATCTGCAGAAAATTTAATAATCTTTAATTTTTATAATAACATTAATCTCGAAAAAATAACACTTAAAGGTATTTTTCGAAGAAAAACTATTTTGAGCTTCTAGTAAAGTGCCATTTCCGGTTATCCGATTTACACCAAAATCTAATGGGCTCTTCCATTACAGAGAAAGTTCGAAATACAAGGTTTCAAAATTTTATGAATGATAGTATTTGAGTTAGAGTGGAGGATGCACACACACATAAACACATACATACAAACAGACATCATTGTGAAAATGTTAAAATTGGATTCTAGGGACCTTAAAACGTATTCATTTACCAAAATCTCGGTGTGCGATTATTGGTAAGGGAGGTATAGGACCTCCCTTATCAAGGGTAGCGGGAGTTAAAAATTCTGATAGACAGATGTCAATGTCAAGTGCGATTGACATGTTTGTGTTACAATTTTACTGGAAATATATAATCAATTCTAAGAAATTTTCCGTATGATATTTGTACAAAATACAGAGAACTGAAGGAAGGTAATATATTGGAAATATGTAATCTTTCACAAAGAATTGTCTGTATGGAATTTGTAAAAAATACATAGAACTGACGGAAGGTAATGTGCTGGCCACGTCAGATTCTTTTTCATTATTTCTGAATTAAATAAGCAAAAAACAAATTTTCTAATAAACATTTCTAGTTCCATATTTCTCCATATATTATAGGTGTGTACAAAGTAGTGTTAATTAAGTTCCATGTGGAATATTAGGGCATAAGTAAAGCGAATGTAACCGCAGTGTAAAGTGCAGCTCTGGGATTACTTCCCGCAACCAAACTGTACATTAATCCTGCTCTGTGCTGCCCAGGCCACCCTGCAATACTCCGGAAACCAAATGCCCACTCTATTTCTATTGTTTATAAATTAACCAACTAAATTACCATCAGGTACAGAATACGAGATTGCAAAACAAAATGGTGTAGCACAGGGTGAGATATATGGCGTGATTATACTTATATTAGCTAAATAAAATACAGAATGCTACGGCAGTATGAATTCGTAAATGTATGTGTAGTCAAAATTGTTTATCATGTATTTTTACCTCGCGCTACCCTTGGTAATTGAGGTATAGGGATCGTGCTAAAAATCGCATATCGAGATTTTTGTAAATGACAACTTTTTAAAATCCCTAGAATCCAATTTTAACATTTTCATGATGATGATGTGTGTGTGTGTGTGTGTGTGTGTGTGTGTGTGTGTGTGTGTGTGTGTGTGTGTGTGTGTGTGTGTGTGTGTGTGTGTGTGTGTGTGTGTGTGTGTGCGTGTGTGTGTGTGTGTGTGTGTGTGTTTGAGTGTGTGTGTGTGTGTGTGTGTGTGTTTGAGTGTGTGTGTGTGTGTGTGTGCGTGCGTGCGCGTGCGTATGTATAAATGTGTGTGGATCCTCCACTCTAATTTAAATACTATCATTCAGAAAATTTTGGCCTTAATCTAATATGGGAAGAAGCCATTAGATTTTGGTGTAAATAACCGAAAATGGTACTTTATTTGAAGTTCCAAATAGTTTTTCTTCGAAAAATACCTTCAGAGGTTATTTTTTCGAGATTTGTGTTATTATGAAAGTTAAAGATTAATAAATTTTCTACAGATTTGCATAAATACTTTTACTATATATTTTATGAATAAATTTATAAAATTATCTATAATTTAAATCTCGGAGCCTACGCTTTAAACAAGCACAACTCCTTAGTTACATAGTTCATATCTCAAAAGTATGTAACTGAGACACAAATATCACTGTCAAAGAACTAATCATTTCAAATTATAATAGTAACGTTTTAAAAAGAAAATAGTAAATAGAACCATAGTTATATGGAATGGATCTTAATACAGTTTCCAATATAACTAAATATGTAAGTATGTATTTTTAAATTAATGAAAATTAAATAGCTTCCGCTACCCTTGGTAAGAGAGGTATAGGGATCGTGCTAAAAATCGCATATCGAAATTTTGGTAAATGACCACGTTTTAAGGTCCCTAAAATCCGATTTTAACATTTTCACGGTGATGTCTGTGTGTAATGTATGTATGTGTGCATGTATGTGTGTGTATGTGTGCGTGTGTATGTGTATGTGTGTGTGTGTGTATGTGTATGTGTGTGTATGTATGTGTGGATCCTCCACTTTAACTCAAATACTATCATTCAGAAAATTTTTAAACCTTGTATTTCGAACTTTTGGAAAGAGTCCATTAGATTTTGGTGAAAATTTGATAACCGGAAATGGCACTTTACTAGAAGCTCAAAATAGTTTTTTTCGAAAAATACCTTTAAATGTTATTTTTTCGAGTTTGTTGTTATAAAAATTAAAGATTATTAAATATTCTATAGATTTGCATAAATGCTTTTTTTATATATTTTATGGATAAATTTATAAAATTATCCATAATTTAAATCCCAAAGCCTACGTTTTAAACAAACAAAACGCAGTTATTCAAATGTATACTGATAGATAAATGTCACTATCAAAAAACTAAGCATTTCAAAATAATATTAGTAACGTTTTAAAAAGAAAAAATCTGATGTGGCCAGCACATTACCTTCCGTCAGTTCTATGTATTTTGTATAATTAAATGTCATACAGAAAGTTCCTTGCAAAATATTATATTTCTTGTACATTACCTTAAGGCAGTTGTATGTATCTTATACAAATTCCATACAGAGAGCAAAGGATCCTATATTTCCAGTAAAATTATAACACATACATACTGTCAACTGCACTTGACACTGACACCTTTCAATCAGAATTTTCTTAATATAGCAGCTGTTTCCACAGTTATAGCATAGCGTGCTAGTATATGTCATATTTAATTTCTTTATAATTTTTTAAGTATATCCATTTAATATGAAATATAAAATGCATTCAAATCGTATAGAGAATAAAATATTCCTTAATATTTATAATAACATTAAATGTAAAAAAATGATATTTAATATCGTTTTTTCAAGAAAAACTGTTAAAATCTTCAAATGGGTGTACTTCCGGTTGACCAATTCTAACCAAAATCTAATCAGCTCTTCACATGGATGTAACGAAGAAGAATACGAAAGAATTATAATTTTTTAAATTGTAGTTTTAGAGTTATCGTAGACGAAAATTTTGTTACACACACACATCCACACACACACACACACGCACACACACACACACACACACACACACACACGCACACACACACATACAGACATCATCGTAAAAATAGTAAAATCGTATTCTAGGGACCCTAAAACGTGCTTATTCATCAAAAACTCACCACCGAATTTTTTGACCAAAGACAATACCTTCCTTACCTAAAGGTGACGGAAGGTAAAAAAGTAAATAGAACAATAGAAAAGGAATTCAATACAGTTTACAGCATAAGTAAATATGTAGGTATGTATTTAGATTAATAAAAATTAACGATTCACAAAAATGTTTAAGCTAATCCTCATTTTTGGATTAGTGAATTCTATTCTATCCCGGTATTTAAAATTTAATCTTCTTCTTATTTTAGCTCCGGTGGTTCAATAGTTAAAGCAACGCCTCATGTCATGAGTGCCCTCGGGGGTCTGGGTTCGAATCCCACTAAGGCATGGATGTGTATGAATATGAACCCGCTCTGTAATTGGGATTTAATCCTGTTGAGGGGTTTAAAAAAAGGTAGTTACTTGGATTAGATTAGACCGTATTTTAAGAAATAAACTGCCAAAATTAGAGAGTAAAATTCGCCAATCCAAAAATAAGGATTAACTTGATCTTTTTTGTGATTCGGTCTGTAAATGGCGGGAGATATTGTGTTGGCCACACCAGATTTTTTTCTTTAAAATTGTTAGGACTTTTAAATGAAGTCAAAAAATATACAATACATTAGTATTGATGAAGACATATTCGTACCATGTGGACGTTATATCATTGGCATTCTTTGCTGAAGTGGACGAATAGGAAGGAACACGGATATACATTTGTAATGATATATTTATTTATACGTTTTGAAAAGTATAATAAATTTTTTAATGTGTATAAATATATAGCATTATGTGTAAATAACATAAATTACCATTAATTACAAACAATAATTTTCATAGTGATACAATTATACAAACATAAAAATTATACAGTGTAATTAGTAGCAAATCTATATTACCAACATTTAAACTGTTGTACATTATGCACATAATCTTAATTACAATATCAATGTCATTATCCTTGAGATCACCACATCCGCAAAATCATTTCATTTCATGTGCTGATCTTCGATTCCCAATAGTCTAGTACTCGTACGACAGCGACGTTGAGTTATGGCGCGTCATTAATATAATTACCATTAGTCATACATGCTCGCGATGACGTTCAAAGCGCATAAATCAAGTGCATTTCCGGTTTGTACAGTCACGGAAAAATCATCACCAGAAGAAGTGAAATAGTGAGAGTACACTCATGGATTTAATATCAGCTTGCAGGAATAGTTGCTATTACATAAATCATCACATTTTTTCAATTGATGATTGTATTGAAATAATATAGGAAATGGATAATTTTATTGGGAAAGTGTCATTATTTTTTGTTGTATGTACATATTTTCTATATAATTCCCAGGATACCTATACTGTCTGTATTATTTCCACCGATTGTCTTAATGCGAAAGAGTTATAATACGATCCTCCACTCTAATTTTTATAATATTTTAAATGAAAGTTCGTTTAATTTTAAAGTAATTCGTAGTATTAAAAAGTCATAATTGTTTTTATTTTATTTTAGAATCATAAACTTGTTTATTCGCTTTCAAAAGCGGATGCAATTTGGCTTTTATCGCCCGAGAGCTTATAAAGTTGCCAAGCAACAGCTATTTAAACGTCAAAATCGTGGTTTATAGATAAATGTCGGACAACACAATAAATTCGATAAATCACACTTTTTGAACACCGATGCTCGGAAAACTATTCGTATCCTTTCTCATATACATCTTTTCACTTCTGTGGAACCAACTTGCCCCTATCTTCTATTTTCATTTGACACTAAATTAAAATTTGTTATAAACAAACAATATAGCTAGAAACCAAAGCATACTTAAAATTCACAACGCCAGCACAACGATACCGAATATATGCCCAAAAAAATCCTTCAATTTCGAGAACCAGAATAAAATAAAATGTTGCATGTACCACGGACATAATCAAGATTATAGCACTCGGGAAAATTAAAGCTCTCCGCTACGCGTCAAGCTTTAAACATTCCCCCGTGCTACAATCTTTTGATTATGCCCTTAATTTATAAATAACTATTAGTTCAACTACATTTGATTTTTAACTAAACCTATAGCTATCTTTCTCGCACCAGTTTCTGTAGTAGGCTGCGGGAGAAAGATAGCAATAGTTGTGATGTAGATATATAGTATATTCTACATCAAGTAATGTAAATGGTCCATATTCCACACGAGCAAAAAATTTGGTTTGCGAGTGTAGATTATGCCATTTCAAATGTGTTGTTTTTCCAAAAAGATTTTTGAAATTATACATACAATGTTGATTATTGATTATATTAACACATACTAAGTTTACATGCAGTTTTGAAAATAATTTCAGTTTTCAGTCAAAATTTCGTGAAACTGTTTACATGCAATTTTCAAAACAAGTCTACAGATTGGTTTGAAAATAGTTTAGGCACATTTCGATTTGCCATTATTCAAATTTTTTTACTTCGTTCCACTACGCACAAAAACCACACAACTGTCAATTTATTTGTAGATTAGTAATACTCGCAAAACAAAAACAGAAATGTTATGCGACAAGCTACATACGCATCATACGCATACGCAATATTGAAAGTGAATTTTATATGTTTACATGAGTAGTATTGAAACTAGTTTCCAAGTCAAACCCGTGAATTTTAGTTTTGGTTCGAGTTAATTTAAAACCGTTTTGACACCGTATACATGGCGTTTACAAAACTAAAAACGTTTTGAAAACGGTTTCAAAACTGCATGTAAATTTAGTAATATACCATCAAATAATTTTTTGACGCCAGTGCATAAATTGTTTAATAACACCATTAATATATTTCCTTTGATATATTTGGTAATAACAGTATCATTAGCAAGTTCCCTAATTTCTTGTGGCGTACATTCCATTATTTAATTAATTTTCCAAGTAAATATTATTATTTAGCTAAATTTATTATTCTAAAGATCTTCAAAAACCCTGTAAAAATTAACAGAAAACTCAAAAACTGTTTAAAACTTCAGAACGTCAAACGCGAATTCAGAAATAAAAAATCTGATGTGGCCAGCACATAACCTCTCACCAGATTTTTACCTGGTTGTACGCATAAAACGAAAAATATTTTTAAATACAAATACATATATTCATGTCTCACTACAAAATAATTCTCACATATATTTTCAAAATCTATGGAATATTTTAATATAAATTATGTACAATACATACATTTTCTTAATATTCAATATCCTGAAATTTTCTTTTTCTACTTTCTTTTTCTTTCTCTTTATACTCATTTTTTCGCAAATTCCTTTTATATTCTTTTTTACGTATATTCTTTTGCGTTGTTGACTTTTATTTTCATAATCTTCATAATAATGTACAAATATTTTTGACAGTGGCATACAAATATTTTTGACAGTGACATTTATGTGTCAATTACAAACATTTGAATTTCTTGCCTTGAAGTAGTTTGATCTGAGAATTTTTACATCAAATTATTTTATATGCATTTCTTTATCTCTAAATCTATAGAAGATATAATAATGAATTTATATTTATCGAATAAAGAATTTAACGTTCTTTAATATAAGTATTTACATAAATTTTCGATAAATAATATTTATATGATTTTTTTCTTGTAACTACTACTTCCGGTTGTCCAATTGTTATCAAAACTTAATCAACTCTTCCTATTATTGTTAGATTGAGGAATCCGTAGTTAAAAATGTCTTAAGTCTTATAGTATTTGAGAAATCGTGAATCCAACATCCACACACACACATACGGACATCATCGTAAAAATGTTATAATCGGATTCTAGAGACCTTAAAACGTACTTATTCACTAAAATCTGGATATGCGATTTTTAGCATGAATACAATACCTCTCTTAGCGAGAGGTAATAAAACTAAAATAAAGAGATGTAACCATAGCAACCAAACCAAGATATATCACATACCGCGCTAATATGCGGCTAATTAGATTCTGATTTATTGAAAGCCATGCGAAATTATTCCAAACAGCATACGGAATTATTCCACACGGTTTATTGGAATGATATTGATTCCAAAGTAATTTTAGGATGTAGTTTCCAAAATAGTGTTGGAGTGTTTTAATGGACCTTTTCAATTTAATGATAGAAGATATGCGCAATGTGGATCTGCGCATAGTAAGAACAACTGAGGTCTATGACGTTTGTTTCTAAAAAATTTAGACGTAAAATGTGATAATATCTCAGATAACTTTAAAAAATCTTATCGAAATACAAAAGCTTTTATTGAAGTTAAAATGTCTAACGATGCAAATTTTCACTGAGAATACAGGTATTTTAATGACTGCAATATTTTTGACGTTTCGTTTGATAGCCCAACTGGCAGTTGTTCGCGCCATTTTCTTAATATTTGCAGCGATAGAAAGAGATAGCCATTAAATTGAAAAGGTCCATTGTAGAAATAAGCCTCAATGATCAATGAAATTTTAATGAACGAGGAAAGATTTTGTGAAAATATTTTTATTGATTGTGTTAGCTAGTATATCAGAAACAAACTCATCGGTCTAATTGCTTCTTGTGGCAACCATTATTCACATTATCTTGTGATGCAGATATTTTCTATGTTAATATCTGTATAGGACAATGAGTGTGCTGTCTTGCGAGGGTGTTATTTTGATCCTATTCACTTCCACTTCCAGTCGAGTGGTTTGTGCGTTCAACTTGATTTACTCTTTTTACGCCAGTGCCGCTGCGTCTGCCTCTGTCGCTTCTTCGCGTACTTTTTATTCTTTACGGCGGTGTTACGTTCACGTCGTTTCTTCCTTTATGTGCTAAGCGGTGACACTAATACCTACACAAATTCACGCACTCATAAAGACGCGACGCGACATATCGGGAGGATTCGCCCGTATTTTTTCCAGAATTAGTTTCATCAACATCGAAAAAAAGCTGTTTTCTATACGAGGGAGATGTATGGAGCAGTCACAAAGGATATTGTCACGGTAACAGGTGAAATACTTTGAAGACATAAAGAGATTATATTCTGGTCTCAAAATACATAAATGAAAATGTTGTTGTTTCCATTCAAATGCTCGAGTTCGAATCCAACAGATGTTAGAATTAAAAATTACCTATCTCCAATTTTTAAAATTAAATATAAAAATATTAGTTTTAAAAAGTAAAAAATTACGCATCAATATTAATATTCGGCCTAATTCACTAAGATAGTTGTTAACATATTCGTTAGGTAACAACTGAGAGTTAACAACGATTTTTAGCAACTCTTGTAACAACTGTCATTCAATTGGTATTCAGTAAATGCATAATTAACGACATTGTTAAAAACGGTCGTTCTGAACAATGGGCTACTGGCGTGCCATTTTTTTTATTTAATATTTTTGAAGAGACGGTAAAACTAGCCATATTTTTTCTTTTGGCAAAATTTTCATTAATTGGTCAGAAAAAAATAATGAAATTTTAATATTTAAATTACCGCCATGTATGACATAGAATTGCGCTGAACCAGTGAATGGCCGTAAAGCAATAACATCGATACGTCCAATAGCAACGGCATGTGTGGGTAATTTAAACATGACAGATCATCTGTTTGACGTGTGAATAATAGTTTGGAGGTTAATATTTTCGTTGGTCATTTTAATCTTGTACGAGTATAAGCTAAGTTAAAATCCTTCAAAATCCTGCTTAACAACTCGAAATACGTAATTAACGTAACAGAAACCACGCAAATTGTAAATAATAAAGAAGAGAGACAGTGACAGAATAATGAACTAATGTCAAAATCAAATTAAAACTCGCACTCGCTCGCCATCTACAGGGTACATTCTTAAATATACATCCCTTTCTCCAGTTCAAAATAATGACGTCAAAGAAAATCTTCTTTCTTAATTTATTAAAAAACATATTTTTTTAAATAAAATTTATATTTTTACATACGTTTTCAACTTTACTTTAGGTATTTAGTAAAGCCTCATTCACAGCTACGAAAATAAAAATAAAATTATACATAAAAATAAAAATAACGATATAAACAATAGGTTCTTATGAAAATGTTCACAGCTATCGAAAATAAAAATGAACATAAGACATAAGCACAAGGATTTGCAAATGTTAAATATTTTACACAAACATAAGCACAAGCATAACAACTGTCATTTGAGCTGTCAATTTACATTCTAGAAAAATAATTTAAAATTAATTATAAATAAAAAAAAACCGTATTAAGAAAAAGGGTTACATGTATGATTATGTAGAGTGCGTTAAAAGGTATAAAGTTAATATTATTGCTTGTGAATTATGTATTTACTAAATGACAGCTGACATGAATTTACGTTTTATTTTCAAAGCTGTGAACAGCAACTATAATGTCTTATTTATAATTTTATTTATATTTCTTAATTTCGTAGCTGTGAATGAGCCTTAATAGATATTAGATTTTCAGTACCACGCAAGTAGCCTATAGGGCGCGAGCAGACACGTGACTCGAGCGACATTGAAGTGCTTGGAATCAGCTGATTTGTGTGAGCATGTCATTTTGACAAGGACAATGTTACGGTGACAAAACCAATGTTTTGATTTATTTTGATTTTTAAATGCTAAAATGTTATTATTTTTATTTCATATGTTTTACTACATAAAAATTGTAAAATAATAACATTAAAGCAGTTCAAAATCAAAGTAAATCAAAACATTTGTATTGTCAACGTGACATTGTTCTTGTCAAAATGACATGCGCACACAAAGAGTATTGGAAAGCTAGGTATACAGGGACACTAACGGCAAATGGAAGTGAATACTCGGCTGTGGTGTTGAAGAATTGTGGCATACGAACAGTCGGTGATACTGAGGCTGTGGAAGTTAGACAGAGAGTTATATAAATAGACAGATAGTGTTGTGAAAGAGGTGACTTCTGTCCGAATATACAGACGCTGTTGAGTCAGTTGAGTATACAGACGCTGTGGAGGTCGGTAGGCGGACAGTTGAACATGATATAAGTGTATAGTGATATAAATATCGCGTAAACAGTCTACAAGAGTCTGTAACAGACCGGCAGTCTAAGATTGAAACGCATAGTGAAATAAATAATTAGTAATATCGTGAAAATAAATAGTAGTGTTAATTGGTTAAATAAATAGTGTTAGTGTTATCTAGTTAATTATAGTTTTAGTCTTAATTAGTTTCTAATAAGTATTTAATATTAGTAATAGTAACTTTCATTATAGTTTAATACATTACAATATATTCATATTTATACTGGTTAAAGCTTTACCATTGGATAGATTCGAACCGAGCTCTTTCATATCCTCTCAAAATACGCAAATACCCTCCGCAATAATGCTTCATTGGCGATATATATTTATTATCTCAGTAATACATTCTTGAATGAGCGTTTTGCACTGGTGCATGTTGAGTCCTCCTGTGAATTGGAAGTTCGTTGAATCGTGAAATGCTGCACATTACTATCACTAGCGGAAGTGCAAGGAGACAACCTCTTGGGATTTCCAACAGGTGTCCCACGCCCTCAGATGCAACCACAAGCACACGCAGATGAATAAATTCTACCGCAACGGTGGGAAGGTAAGTAAATATAAACACACCTAAACCTCAACAACGACAACAATACGGAGAGAAAGAGAATACAAAGGGAACACAGTGAGAATTATGGTGGAAGCGGTGGGATCACAATTATACCTCAGTAAGAAAATTGTTGTCTAATTGGAAATATAGATAACAAAAACAATTTTCATATAATTCATTTAGATTTATAGGTGTACGAGTATGAATTGAACTATTCGCGACATAACACAGAGAAGGCAGAACTGTTATTAGAGGCAACAGCGCTCAAAGCGACAATCACCGCTCGGATCCTGGGGTCGTGGGTTCGATTCCCATCAAGGGCTTGGATGTTTGTATACGTTTTTATCATCTCATCACCATCCATACGACGTGCACTATAGACCAGAAAAGTGTAACGGTCAAACTTACGCGCGAAATTCAAACTCAGTTCATAACGCTGAGAATATAATATCTATCCCCGTGTATTTCTTACCAAGAAAATTTTTGCTCAACTTTAAAGACCGAAAAATCTCATAAAGGTAAATTTCTTATGCAAAACATTATATGTAGCATCTAGCCCGATCCTTTATCTCCGGATTCGTACAATAATATTCACATGAACTCTGCACAGTTTATAATTATTTAAATAGTAATACAACACTACAAAATTCATTGAATGTATGTCTTAGTTTGATCGTGCATGCTTCATCTTCTATTGTGTTGTCCTATTTACTGGTGGGTCGACGACATACGGTATCCTTGCTTGCACCAAGCATTTTAATTTGTAATAATTTTCTTACTTTACCTTTACTACAGGTTTAAACTGTTGCAATCTATTACTGAATAAACAAACTATCCAGTTCTTAGTAAGAGCTGTTTAATTTATTTTACAAAATATCTTTTTTTTGTCTGTAAAATTAAACTCCTATATGAAACCTATACTAGCGAATTCAAACTATGAACTCGTGCCAAAGGCAAATTCTAACCTAACTTTTCTGGTCTATTACAAAGTTAAAAAATCTGATGCGGCCAGCACATTACCTTCAGTCAGTTCTATGTATTTTGTATAAATTCCGCACAGAAAGTTTTTTTTTGCAAATGATTCCATATTTCCAGTACATTACCTTCAGTCAGTTCTATGTATTATGTACAAATTCATTACAGAAAGTTTCTTGTAAGATTCTATATATTTCTAGGAAAATTATAACTCGAACATGTGTAAATTGCACTTTGACACTGACATTTGTCAATCACAATTTTCTTAATGTAGTAGATGTTTCCATGTTTATAGCACAGCTGGCTGCTTTGTGAAATTTAATTTCTTTATAATTTTTTAACTCAATATCCATTGAATATGAAGTATAAAATGTAGTTAAATCGTATAAAGAATAAAATATTCTTAAATATTCATAATAACATTAAGGGCCAGTTTTACAATCATTAGATAAACCTCGTATAACGCTATACCAGGTATAAAATTGAAAATTGTATTTTACAAACCTTAGATAAACCTCAGATAGAATAAAAACCAGAATTTCTTATCCCATGGAAATCGGTCGTATAAACCTCGGATAAGTTTATCCCTGGTTCTTATGGATACCACGTAAACACAATCGAAAGAAAAGGAATATGCAAAAATTATAATGTTTGGAAAGGTGGTATTGGACTTATGCGATCCGAAAAAATCGTTTCACACACACATACATACATACATACATACATACATACATCCATCCATACATACAGACATCATCGTAAAAATAGTAAAATCGTATTCTAAGGACCCTAAAACGTGCGTATTCATTAAAAACTACAATATAGTTTTACGTATTGAGGTTAGTAAATGAATTCAACCGCTTGAGGATGAATACAATCGATACCGGTAGAAGAGCACTTACTGACCGCAATGCTTATTACGTTTTTTGCACGATCAACGCACAAAGTTAAAATAAATAAGATTTGAAACAATAAAAAAATTCTGTCATTTTGAAAGTAATCTTTGATCGTCTTTGACAATCTGAATTAAACCAACAGTTGAAAGTGGAAACTTGGGGATTCACTACCACCCAAAAAGTCAATGAATACATTAATTCAAAAAATTCCAATTAAATCATATATTAGTGGATTGACTTAAAGCTTCACAGAAACTTTTAGAAAATAGTTCACACTATTGTTTTGTATTAGAAGTCCTAACTTCGTAAAACTCTACAATCGGGAAAAGAAAATTTAATTACAATTACAGCAAGAACGAACATAGTTATTATAATTATAATTATTTTGCTGCATAAAAAAAGCGTTAGTAAAAAGAAATGAAATATAAAGTAGAAAATATTATATTTAATATTAAACATTTTATTTATTTGTTTCTCTTTTCCCTGTACTGAGATATTTAATATTCGCGCTACAGTTGTATTTACTGAGAAGTATAATAAAATGTAATTTTGCAGATGTTTTACTGTAAAAGAATGTAAAAGGTAAGACAAAAATGCCTAGAAATATTAAATATTTACAGAATGTACGTACATACCTACAAACAGACAATACAACTAGGAGCCTGTTTCACTAAACTTTGCACTTTTCTCGTTTCGTTTCCAAATTTTGTGCCATTAGTGCCACTTGCCATTGATATAGACCAAGGGTATCATGATATTCCAAGTACTGACTCTTGGTGATCACTTTAAATAAATTGGCGAACGATTTGCATTAAATAAAATTATGTATGTTAGCCGATAATAAATAATAACCATTTTTAATCGTTGTAGAGGGTGCTGTGAATTTGTATATATATATATATATATATATATATATATATATATATATATATATATATATATATATATACAGGGTGTTAATTAAAAAGCGGGACATAGGCGTTTAACATGGGAAATCAGTTTTTCCTTGCGCAAAAGTTCCCATTTAATTTTAAGCAATAAAGTTTCAAATAAAAGTTGTAGATAATTAAACTGTACGCCTAAATCACTAAACAGATTTAATTTTGCACGTTTGGTAACGTGTAAAATCGAATTTGAAATTGTAGAAAAATTGCTCATTTGTAGCGATAGCCATGGAATTTTAACAAAATTACAAAGAAATACATATCGTTTGAATTGTCAAAATTTCAATTTTTCAGGTTACAAAATAAAATTTAAATAAAATCCAGTGATTTAGATCTAGATTATAAAAACAAAATATGTTCAGCGGCTTAGGTATAGAATATAATTACATGTAATTTTTATTTGAAAATCGAATTGCTGACAGTTCAAAATAAATGCATTTCTTCATAACATTGTTTTTATTCCATGGCTATCGCCACAAATAAGCAATATTTATAAAATTTCAAATTCAATTTTACACGATACCAAACGTGCAAAATTAAATATGTTTAGTGATTTAGACGTACAATTTAATTATCTACAACTTTTATTTGAAATATTTTTGTCTAAAATTAATTGGGAACTTTTGCACATGGAAAAACTGATATCCCATGTTAAACGCCTATGGCCCGCTTTTTAATTAACACCCTGTATATATATATATATATATATATATATATATATATATATATATATATATATATATACCTATATTTGTGTGTGTGTGTGTGTCTGTGTGTGTATATATGTGTGTATATGTGTGTGTCGATCCTCCACTCTAACTCAAATACTGTCATACAGAAAATTTTGAAACCTTGTATTTCTACCTTATTCTAATATGAAAAGAAGTCATTAGATTTTGGTGTAAATCAGATAACCGGAAATGGCATTTTACTTAAAGCTCAAAATAGGTTTTCTCGGAAAAATACCTTTAAATATAATTTTGCGTGATTAATGTTATTATAAAAATTAAAGATTATTAAATTTTCTTAAGTTTGTATTAATACTTTTTCTCTATATTTTATGGATAAATTTAAATCGCAGGCCTACGCTTTAAACAAACACAACTCTTTGTTTACACAGTTGACACAGTGCATCCCAAATGTATGTAATTGACACATAAATGTCACTGTCAAAGAACTAATCATTTCAAATTAATAATAGTAACGTTTTAAAAATAAAATAGTAAGTAGAGCCATAGTTATATGGAATACGAATTAATATAGTTTTCAGCATATGAAAATATGTAAGATATGTATATTTAAATTAATAAAAATTAAATAGCGGGAGATATTGTGTTGGTCACATCAGATGTTTTTTGGGAAGTCAGCAAGTCGTTCTCCAGGTTGTTTAAAGAGAGCACCAAGGGTCAGTTTTTTGGAATACCATAATTTTGCAAATGCAAAGTAAACTGTCATACACAAAATAAAAATTGCATTAATATTTGAAATTTTTATTCCACCATCGTTCCAAATTTATTGCACGCATTATAGATTTTATGTAAAGAATATTTTGACAATAAATTTTGCCGTTTGCGGTATTTTAGATTTATGGAAGCACAAAATCTGTAAAAGATCATATCTGAAAGATAACAATACATACTTTTCTATGTATTGTGAGGCTTAAAGATCTCTTACATGTTTCTATACTTCTATTTATACTTGGTACTTAATAAATAATTATTTTCGTCGTATAGAGTGTCTGGAGTTAAAACCATTCATTAATAATAAATGAGTCTTGATGCAAACAGCTGAGCACAAAACGTGTTAGACTGTTCATATTGAAGGATGTTGTTATGTCGTAACGTATACCCGTCGCGAATATCTCGCAGCGTCGTATTGTGAAATGGATTATAATTACACACCCACTAAAACATGAAGGAATGCTCATTGCTCACCTTATTTTAATATGTTAATATGTATGGTAAACATCCTTTACTTCTAAGAAGTTAAACATAAATATATCATTGGAAAATGCTCCTCGCTCCTGGGTTACGGATGGTTCAAAATTAGAATCAGAAGAAACTGGAGTGGGTGTATTTGGTCCAGGTTTCCAAATAAAGCAATCTATGGGCACCAGTTCCACTATATTTCAAGCAGAGATCTTTGTAATAACTCTTTGTACTCAAATAAACCTAAACAAAAGTCTATTTTAAAGATACTAGGTATTTTTGATTCTAGTTTTCACAAGTATTTCGCAATCGAGTATCAAACAACGTTTTTTCGAAAACTATGTCCGAAAATTAATAAAAATGTAGAGAGAGAATTTTGAGGGTTAGGTTTAATTAATGTGACATACAAGGAAGATCGTGATATTTACTGTCACCGTATGTCATGTATTCAAGCTGGAATATTACGAATAATTGCTCAATTAGGACATTAAACACATGTAAAATAATTAGTAATTAGTTAATAAAAATAAAGTAACAGATTTTATTACATTGTGACTCTTTCTTCGGCTTTCCAAAAAATTCTGGATGTCTTTTACGTTCTGTAGACAAAAGAATTAATTTCCTGTGTTATTATTATAAAGATACGGCCATGTTAAAAAAGATTTTATCCAATTCCGTTTTAAAAAGTTGAAAATTTTCCTAACTGGCGTTATGAAACGTCACTTTTTATATAATTGACACGAATTGAGTTTTGTAAAAATCTTTGAGTAACTCAGTTAAGTAATAGTATATTAAAGAACTTGTTTTATAATACATGTTTTTTCGCACGCGCCAAAATTTAGTGTAACTGCGAAAGAAAGTCTTATAAAATGAGTTCTTTATACTATTTTTTATATTTTGCGCCTTCTACAATTAACATTTACTTACTCAATTTGTGATTATATTTGTAACCATTTGTACATTAACATGTAAATAATCTTCCCTAAATAAAAAAAAAAAATAATAATTTCGACATTATATTATTAAAATGAATTGTCAATTAACTAAAAATAAATTAGGTAAAAATGGGTTAAAGAAACGTCATCTAATACCAACCGTATAAAACAAAAAATTGCGTATCGTAATGACTTCATTATGAACGCAAATGAAGTAGTTTTTACATCAAATTATTTTACCTATATGCATTTCTTTATCTCTAAATATAATGTATTTATATTTATCGAATAAAGAATTTAACGTTCTTTAATATAAGTATTTACATAAATTTCGATAAATAATATGTAGATGGTATTTTTTCTTGTAACTATACTACTTCCGGTTGTCCAATTGTTAGCAAAACTTAATCAACTCTTACCATTATTGTTAGATTGAGGAAAGCGTAGTTAAAAATGTCTTAAGTCTTATAGTATTTGAAATCGTAGATCCAACATCCACACGCACACACGCACACACGCGCACACACACACACACACACACACACATACACACATACACACATACACACATACACACACACGCACACACACGCACACACACACACACACACACACACACACACACACACACACACACACACACACACATAAAAATGTTATAATCGGATTCTAGGGATCTTAAAACGTGCTTATTCACTAAAATCTGGATATGCGATTTTTAGCATGAATTCAATACCTCTCTTAGCGAGAGGTAAAAATGAAATTCATTTATTTTCACGGCCACGTTTTGGTAAATTGATTTTGAAATCTGGACGTTTTGGTAAATTGATTTTGAAATATGGACATGGAGCTATAATAGAAAAACCTAGAATTTTGTGTATTTTTAAATTATTTTATCGGAGTTAGATAAATTTTTGTACATAATACGTTATGAAAACGTGATATTGTTTGACTCACATAATTTGCAAATATTATGTTCATCAAACAATATTACTCTTTTCATAGCTGATTACGTAAATAACTATTACCTACAGGTTTAAAGCCCTCAACTAAATAATAAATAATAATAATAAAATCTATACCGGCAAATATTTTTATACTTTAACTGTTTACTTTTTTAACTACCTTTTCTAGGAAATATATTTACATAAGTAATTCTTCTGTTAATAATTGACATTGCAGTAAATCTTCTCGCCTTTGTTGTTGATTTATGCGTATGTGCAAATATATTGCGAAAATGTCACTATCCGCATCTTTATTATTGGCTATTGAATACACAAATTAGAAATTAGTTTTTCTTTTCAATGTCCACAAATTAGAATCGTTTGTTTGCCAAGCATAGCAATAAAACACTTCGAAATAGGTATTCTGATTCTCCTTGACAACGTCTATACGTATTCAGATGTTTGAATGTATGAAATCATCAGATAACGTCATATTATTCACCTGAGTGATTCACAGATTGTAGAAGCACATCTGTTGAAGAGAAGCTCAATACCAGAGATAAAAATCACCGTTCCATTTCTCCCACGTGAAAGGCTGCTATGCATTTAAGACGCAAGATATGAGAAACATAAATATATAATAGGGAGTTATACATTTTTATCTTCCCACCATTTAAAGATATTTGGAAATACGTAATAGGGGGTATTGATAAAATTTTAGCTCAACATGAACAAGTAGATATAGTTAACCATTCAAATGATTCTGGTAATCCATGAGGGGTTCACACGTGACCCTTAGTCTGTAGCCAATCCATGTTTGGGGCAAGACTGTCACTTTGCGTTGGCGGCAATTTGAATGTTAAGTATCATTCACAACAAAAAAATTAACATAGCGGTAGAATTAGTGGCAGTGATAGTGGCCTGGGTAAAAAATTGAATGCGTTATAGTAAATGGCAGCGGTAGGAGTTTGCAAACTCCAAACTTCTACGTTGCCACTACGCTACCGCTTAATTTTTTTGACAGTTTTGACGTTTATTGACATCTGATTTCTGATTTCATAAGATAAAATGAGCAATAGAAATGGATCATTTTGTGGTGTGCGTCAGATGTTGCGGTATATAAACAAACAGACTTATTAATAAACTTTGCACAATTAAAAGTGAACACGTAACTTACCATTTTCGCTTATTTCAAAGGCAATTTGTGCCCACGCATTTTCTTTTTTTGAAATAATTTTATATTCCCTCAATCTCCTCGCTTATCTCACACAATGGAGTGCTTGTGTAATTAATAAGTCATCATATACGTCAGTTGCTTTTTGTGCAAAAATAAAATGACAGCTATAACTGTCAACCTTGCACCCTAGTGATTTATAATAAAAAATTCCTAGAAAGTATAATTTCAATGATTTTTCATTGTGAACGGAAATAATTTTTACTATAAATTTCTTACGCTACCGATGCCACTAATTCTTACACTACCGGTAATTTTTTTTTTTTTATTCTGAATGGACCTTTATAGTTCTGTGGGTGTAACCACGGTGTAAGCATGTAACTGACGTTTAAAAGGTTATATGTTTGTATTAATTCAATGGAAGAGGCTGTTGGTACTCGGTGAAACATATTAAATAATAAAAAATCTGATGCGGCCAGCACATTACCTTCCGTCAGTTATATGAGGTATTTACGAAAATTCTACCGATTTTTCACACAATTCAATAATCAATATGTGTATCTGCAATAATAACCGAGAGGAAGAGTGTATTCACCTTTTTGTAAAAAATATGAAATACCTCGAAAAAGAAAAGAGATATCGACCTGTGGTTTTAAAATCTTAAATCTACACTCTTCAAACTAATTAAATAAAATTTTTCAGAATTTTAATTTTTTAAAAAATTTCAACCCTTTTTTAAACCACACCACCCTCATACCCAAAAATGGGTGTGTGGTACACCTTCAACGACCTCCCCAGTAAATTCCTCGTACCAAAAACCATAAGTATACCAATTTTCATCAAAATATTCTAACGGATACATTTATTATTAAACATTCTTTAAAATCGTCAAAAACTGAAAAAATCGAAAGGGGTACACCTTAGATTTTTTGCGATTTTTGGCCATTTTCAGACTTTTCCTTCTGGAGATTGCAATAGTTGTTCAATAATTATGAAAATTGGTATGCTTATGTAATTTTGCTCGTAGAATCTAATGGTGATATTGCCAGCGGTGTATAATTGACCATTCTTGGGATATGACCCAAAAATGGGTATTTTTGAGCAAAGTTTTGAGGACGAATATCTCGGACACGAAAAGAGATATCGACCTGTGGTTTCAAAATCTTAAATCTACACCATTCAAACTAATTAAAAACAAATTTTCAGAATTTTGAATTTTTTAAAAATTTCGACCCTTTTTTAATCTTCACCACCCTCATACCCAAAAATGGGTGTGCGGTACACCTTCAACGACCTCACCAGTAAATTCCTCGTACCAAAAACCATAAGTATACCAATTTTCATCAAAATATTCTAACGGATACATTTATTATTAAACATTCTTTAAAATCGTCAAAAACTGAAAAAATTGAAAGGGGTACACCTTAGATTTTTTGCGATTTTTGGCCATTTTCAGACTTTTCCTTCTGGAGATTGCAATAGTTGTTCAATAATTATAAAAATTGGTATGCTTATGTAATTTTGCTCGTAGAATCTAATGGTGATATTGCCAGCGGTGTATAATTGACCATTCTTGGGATATGACCCAAAAATGGGTATTTTTGAGCAAAGTTTTGAGGACGAATATCTCGGATACGAAAAGAGATATCGCCCTGTGGTTTCAAAATATTAAATCTACACCATTCAAACTAATTAAAAACAAATTTTCAGAATTTTTAATTTTTAAAAAATTTTGACCCTTTTTTAATCTTCATCACCCTTATACCCAAAAATGGGTGTGCGGTACACCTTCAACGACCTCCCCAGTAAATTCCTCGTACCAAAAACCATAAGTATACCAATTTTCATCAAAATATTCTAACGGATACATTTATTATTAAACATTCTTTAAAATCGTCAAAAACTGAAAAAATCGAAAGGGGTACACCTTAGATTTTTTGCGATTTTTGGCCATTTTCAGACTTTTCCTTCTGGAGATCGCAATAGTTGTTCAATAATTATGAAAATTGGTATGCTTATGTAATTTTGCTCGTAGAATCTAATGGTGATATTGCCAGCGGTGTATAATTGACCATTCTTGGGATATGACCCAAAAATGGGTATTTTTGAGCAAAGTTTTGAGGACGAATATCTCGGATACGAAAAGAGATATCGACCTGTGGTTTCAAAATCTTAAATCTACACCATTCAAACTAATTAAAAACAAATTTTCAGAATTTTGATTTTTTTAAAAATTTCGACCCTTTTTTAATCTTCACCACCCTCATACCCAAAAATGGGTGTGCGGTACACCTTCAACGACCTCACCAGTAAATTCCTCGTACCAAAAACCATTAGTATACCAATTTTTATCAAAATATTCTAACGGATACATTTATTATTAAACATTCTTTAAAATCGTCAAAAACTGAAAAAATCGATAGGGGTACACCTTAGATTTTTTGCGATTTTTGGCCATTTTCAGACTTTTCCTTCTGGAGATTGCAATAGTTGTTCAATAATTATGAAAATTGGTATGCTTATGTAATTTTGCTCGTAGAATCTAATGGTGATATTGCCAGCGGTGTATAATTGACCATTCTTGGGATATGACCCAAAAATGGGTATTTTTGAGCAAAGTTTTGTGGACGAATATCTCGGACACGAAAAGAGATATCGACCTGTGGTTTTAAAATCTTAAATCTACACCATTCAAACTAATTAAATACAAATTTTCAGAATTTTTAATTTTTAAAAAAATTCGACCCTTTTTTAATTTCTACCGATGAACTGTTACCAGTAAACAGCTTTTTATCAGGCTATAGTTACCGGAATCGATATTTTAAGAACGCATGTGGTAAACAGGGTAGATCCATAACCTATGAAAAAATTTGAAAATTTAAAACAGGTTAGAAATTTGACGTAGTTAACAAACTGAGCAGAGTCCTACTTTGAACACTTTTCCATTTTTACCGCGCACTCTTCGCTTTGCATCACTACCTTTTTTTGAGATTAGATTCTTCATGAATCCGGTAGATAAATCTGGTAGTAACTGAACAATTTTCGAACACGGTAACTTTTTACCACTCGTGTTTTCGAACACAGTCGGTATGCGGTATCTACCGGTAGAATTTTCGTAAATGCCTATGTATTTTCTATAAAATCCATACAGAAAGTTCCTTGCAAAAGATTCTAAATTTCTTGTATGTACATTATCTTTCGACAGTTGTATGTATTTTATGCTAATTCCATACAGAAAATTGCGAGCAAAAAGATCCTAACACCAATATACTACGAATATGTCAATTGCACTTGACACTGACATCTTTCAATCAGAATTTTCTTAATATAGTAGCTGTTTCTAGCATAGCTCGCTAATTTATGAAATTTAATTTCTTTATAATTTTATAACTCTATATCGATTTAATATGAAGTACAAAATGCAGTCAAATCATATTATAGAGAATACAATGTTCTTTAATATTGATAATAACAAAAAATGTGAAAAAATGATATTTAACATCGTAATAATATTACCATCCAGATACAGTTATTACTTAGTTACCAGCCTACTTTTGTACTTGTAAACAATGGAATAATATCCTGAAACTGGTAAACTTGTTTATAAGGTAAAATTCTGGCAAAATGCTTATGTTTATGAATAGCAGATACACAGACATTGTAATTACCTATGGTAAAGTTCTCAAGGTCAACAGAGTTACACGAAAATCATCCTCTTCGTAATATTCGTAAATTGATGTTGTACCACATACAATATCTTCGAGATTATAACAGTTTAATGTGTCACATATGACAATTTGGAATATTTTAAAAGAGCAACAGTTACTTCCATACCATATGCAAACATTTCATTGTTTCCAGCATTTCAATTTTGCGAATGGGTTGTATTGTTCACTGATAGGGCTGGATATATTAGAGAAAGTATCTTTAATAATACATAATACACTTATCTGGTCACAAAAATCCTTATACTGTAAGAAGGAAACTCAATTTTCAACAAAAAATATCATTAATTGTTTGGGCGGGAATAAATTGACGAGTCATTGGTCCTCATATAATCCCACCTCGTTTAAATGGACAAAAGTATGTATTTACATTTTTAGAATAACGTATTTAAACTATTATGATTTACCGGACTTCCCACGTTCTTACTCTATTCACACTAGTTCAGAAATCTGTTTTAATACATAATTTTTTAATTTTGTTATCCAAATTTTAAATTTCTTTATTCTAAAAATTGTACTATTACGAATTTATTAATAATAAATATTTTTCCGTTGATCGTTTATTAGTTGCTGTGACTACAAGTATGGAACCACCACCCGACAATTTTTGTGCTGTGTACATCGAACTTTGATTCAGACAGCAGAGATCTTGCCATTGGCGGGTAAGACAAATCTTTAAAGAATTTTAACTCAAAAACTAGAAGATTAAAAAAAATATTAAGAAAAATTGTTACATTACTGGTTAAATTTAATGCACTTATTTCATTTACACCCTGTATATACAAAACTGCAATTAGAACATTCTACTTTATACACTCCTGAATTACTTAATGGGTCTTTGTCTATTAGTTTATTATTTACAAATATATTCTTTAAGCTATGTTGTGTCAATTTTAAATGTCATATGATACAATGTAAATCTCTCCCGAATTAAATGAAAATATTCAGGAACCATGGTGTACTCGGAATCAAGATACTGTTTTTTACCTTCCGTCACCTTTAGGTAAGGAAGGTATTGTCTTTGGTCAAAAAATTCGGTGGTGAGTTTTTGATGAATAAGCACGTTTTAGGGTCCCTACTATACGATTTTACTATTTTTACGATGATGTCTGTATGTGTGTGTGTGTGTGTGTGTGTGTGTGTGTGTGTGTGTGTGTGTGTGTGTGTGTGTGTGTGTGTGTGTGTGTGTGTGTGTGTGTGTGTGTGTGTGTGTGTGTGTGTGTGTGTGTGTGTGTGTGTGTGTGTGTGTGTGTGTGTGTGTGTGTGTGTGTGTGTGTGTGTGTGTGTGTGTGTGTGTGTGTGTGTGTGTGTGTGTGTGTGTGTGTGTGTGTGTGTGTGTGTGTGTGTGTGTGTGTGTGTGTGTGTGTGTGTGTGTGTGTGTGTGTGTGTGTGTGTGTGTGTGTGTGTGTGTGTGTGTGTGTGTGTGTGTGTGTGTGTGTGTGTGTGTGTGTGTGTGTGTGTGTGTGTGTGTGTGTGTGTGTGTGTGTGTGTGTGTGTGTGTGTGTGTGTGTGTGTGTGTGTGTGTGTGTGTGTGTGTGTGTGTGTGTGTGTGTGTGTGTGTGTGTGTGTGTGTGTGTGTGTGTGTGTGTGTGTGTGTGTGTGTGTGTGTGTGTGTGTGTGTGTGTGTGTGTGTGTGTGTGTGTGTGTGTGTGTGTGTGTGTGTGTGTGTGTGTGTGTGTGTGTGTGTGTGTGTGTGTGTGTGTGTATGTATGTGTGTCCGTGTGTGTGTGTGTGTGTAACAAAATTTTCGTCTACGATAACTTCCATACTACAATTCTAAAAATTATAATTCTTTCGTATTTCTCTTCGTTACATCCATGCGAAGAGCTGATTAGATTTTGGTTAGAATTGGACAACCGGAAGTACCCTCATTTGAAGATTTTAACAGTTTTTCTTGAAAAAACTATGTTAAATATCATTTTTTCACATTTAATGTTATTAATATTAAAGAATATTTTATTTTCTATACGATTTGACTGCATTTTATACCTAATATTAAATAGATATAGAGTTAAAAAATTATAAAAAAATTAAATTTCATAAAGTAGCCATAGCTGTGGAAACAGCTACTATATTAAGAAAATTTTGATTGAAAGATGTCAGTGTCAAGTGAAATTGACATAGTGTGTTTGTCTTATAATTTTTACTGGAAATAGGTATACGATCTTTTGCTTTCTGTATGGAATTTGTATAAAATACATACAACTGCTTTAAGGTAATGTACAAGAAATAATAATAATAATAAATCTTTTATTTCTGCAGATAGACTGTATATAGAAAACGTCATAAAATAATAATTTTCTGTATGAAATTTGCATAAAATACATGCAACTGCCGGAAGGTAATGTACAAGAAATAGAATATTTAATTTAGGAAGGAACTTTCCGTATGAAATTTGAACAAAATACATAGAACTGACGGAAGGTAATGTGCTGGCCACATCAGATTTTTTAAATTCTGCCGATGAACTGTTACCAGTAAACAGCTTTTTATCAGGTTATAGTTACCGGAATTGATATTTTAAGAACGCATGTGGTAAACAGGGTAGATCCATAAACTATGAAAAAAATTGAAAATTTAAAACAGGTTAGAAATTTGACGTAGTTAGCAAACTGAGCAAAGTCCTACTTTGAACACATTTCCACTATTACCGCGCACACTTCGCTTTGTATCACTACCTTTTTCTGAGATTAGATTCTGACACACGAAAATTCATCTCATAACCTATTATACTCTTCCCTGCCTTCCCACGTTCTTACTCTATTCACACTAGTTCAG
Source organism: Harpalus rubripes (assembly GCA_963082715.1). Taxonomy (NCBI): domain Eukaryota; kingdom Metazoa; phylum Arthropoda; class Insecta; order Coleoptera; family Carabidae; genus Harpalus; species Harpalus rubripes. Next base: position 78,822,350 of record OY720450.1, read on the forward strand.
AAATCTGTTTTAATACATTATTTTTTAATTTTGTTATCCAAATTTTAAATTTCTTTATTTTAAAAATTGTACTATTACAAATTTACTAATAATAAATATTTTTCCGTTGATCGTTTATTAGTTACTGTGTCTACAAGTATGGAACCACCACCCGACAATTTTTGTGCTGTGTACATCGAACTTTGATTCAGACAGCAGAGATCTTGCCATTGGCGGGTAACGAAATTTTAGACAAATCTTTAAAGAATTTTAACTCAAAAACTAGAAGATTAAAAAAAATATTAAGAAAAATTGTTACATTACTGGTTAAATTTAATGCACTTATTTCATTTACACCCTGTATATACAAAACTGCAATTAGAACATTCTACTTTATACACTCCTGAATTACTTAATGGGTCTTTGTCTATTAGTTTATTATTTACAAATATATTCTTTAAGCTATGTTGTGTCAATTTTAAATGTCATATGATACAATGTAAATCTCTCCCGAATTAAATGAAAATATTCAGGAACCATGGTGTACTCGGAATCAAGATACTGTTTTTTTTTCTGGTTACCCTACGGAACACAGTATTAATCTATAGGAAACTTAAATAAATACGAGTTGCATTAGGTTTTGTTGACTGATTTATATTTAGAAATGTTATGAAATGTATTTGTAAGTCAAATAGGAAGTCCACGTCTTATGTCAACCACTAAAGGTTAATTAGTATAAATATCCAGCTAATGCAAATTTTAAAACTAGTTTGTCTAGTTTATAATAAACAAACATTCGAAACAAATAAGTTATTTTTGTAAGGTAGTGAACTCCGTTCATATTTCAATGACATTAACCTCTGCAAAACGAGCGAAATAGTATATTAAGTATTAAGAACGGTAAGGACAACTTAGCGATCGAAGACAATGTTTGGAGACTGAGCGAAGCGAAGGTCCCAATTTTGTCTGAGATCGGTAATTCCTTAACGTTCGTGATGCTTATACTATTTTTTGCACAATCGACGCACAAAATTTAAAAGAAATATCAGATTTGAAAATTATTTTGACATATTAATTTTTTTTTGTTATTTTTTAAGTAAGCTTTGATTTTTGTTTTTATTTATTTACCGTCTCACTTCCTGCATGGTAAGTGAAGCACATCACTAACCGACGTGATTCACATCACTTACCGTTCAGTAATTTGTAAATAAGACATACTGTCTTGGAAACACTATCGGTAAACATAAAAATCTGATGTGGCGAGCACATTACCTTCCGTCACATCTTGGTCAGATCTGTGTATATAAAGCGCGAGTAGACACGTGACTCGAGCGACCTTGACATGCTTGGAATCAGCTGATTTGTGTGCGCATGTCATTTTGACAAGAACAATGTCACGTTGACAAAACCAATATTTTGATTTATTTTGATTTTTAACTGCTAAAATGTTAATATTTTTAATTTCATATGTTCTACTGCCTAAAAATTATAAAATAGTATTAAAGCAGTTCTAAATCAAAACCTTGGTATTGTCAACGTGACATTGTTCTTGTCAAAATGACATGCGCACACAAATCACCTGATTCCAAGCACGTCAAGGTCGCTCGAGTCACGTGTCTGCTCGCACCCTATTGTAAAAATTCCACACATAGATTTTCTTGTAAAAGATTCCATATTACCTTCAGTTCTATGTATTTTGTATAAATTTCATACAGAAAGTTTTTTGTAAGAGATTATATATTTCCAGTAAAATTATCACACAAACATTCGGTCAAATGCACTTGACACAGACGTTTGTCAATCAGAATTTTCTTAATATAGTAGATGTTTCTATGGTTATAGCACAGCTTGCTGCTTTATGAAATTTAATTTCTTTATAAACTTATTGCTCTATATCCATTGAATATGAAGTATAAAATGTAATCAAATCTTATAGAGAATAAAATATTCTTTAATATTTATAAAAACATTAAATGTGAAAAAATGATATTTAACACCGTTTTTTCAAGAAAAACTGTTAAAATCTTCAAATTAGGGTACTTCCGGTCTACCAATTGTAACCAAAATCTAGTCAGCTCTTCATATAGATGTAAAGAAAAGGAATACGCAAAAATTATAATTTTTGAAAAGGTGGTATTGAAGTTATGTGATCCGAAAAAATCGTCGCACCCACACATACATACATACATCCATCCATACATACATACATACAGTGTGTTCAATAAAATTCCTAACTCGGACTAGGCTATGAACAGAGAAACGTATGTCTGATTATTATTTTATTCAAAAGTCAAGATGTCAAAATTGATCTTGAAATGTAATTTTAAAGAGAAATGACAGTAAAGAAAGACACAGTATACTGATATCAGTTCATTTCTAAAATAAGATTCAAGAAGAAAAGCTTTGATTTCTTTAGATAACATTTTTGACAATACCTCATGTCAAATTGACATTTAATTAAATATTTTTAAATTGACATACGTTTCTTTGTTCATAGCCTATTCCGAGTTAGGAATTTTTTTGAACACACTGTACATACATACATACATACATACATACATACATACATACATACATACATACAGACATCATCGTAAAAATAATAAAATCGCATTCTAGGGAACCTAAAACGTGCTTATTCATTAAAAACTCATCATCGATTTTTTTGACCAAAGACAATACCTTCCTTACCTAAAGGTAAAAAACAACCCGATCGTGCAAAATAGTTATTTTAGTAACTATGAACGAAATACATAGTTACAATACAAGCAGCGCGAAAAATAAGTTATTTTTGTAAGGTAGTGGCCTTCCTCATATTTCAATGACATTAACCTCTGCAAAACGGGCGAAAAATATGAGAAAATATTAATTCTTTTGTAAGAAAGTTCCGGGCATAAATAACCGTTATCTATTCGAATTCAAATTTCCAGTGACAGATCTGCTCTAGATAAATGATACCCTCGAATCTGGCGTTGTTTTCGTTTTGGATTCTTTTGTTTTGAATTTAAAAAGATACAATGACAGCTTGATAAAAGAATCTTTTATGTGAAAATAATGAATTCTTTTCTCCGTCTCTCCCAATGAAATTCAATATGTTTCTTCTTCATTAGGTGCGCACTAACAATGCATGATGTGTTTGTACAGATCAAAAGCAGACTAGGTTTTTTAATTAACGCCCGGGTATAGGATAATTAGGAGAAAAAACACCTTTTGCGGAATATTAATTATACAAGTAGAAATATCATTCTGTTGGAAATGATTTTCTTTTATTTCTTTCATATTTTCATTCATTATTTCAATAGTTAAGCATGGAAAATATGAAACAACTAACGTAAATGAGAATAGCGAAAAAAAGAAGTTCGCACAGATATGGTTGAATGGAGATCTAATAGAGCAAATGACTTCCTTTAAATACCTGGAAAGTTTAATAAATTGGAAAGGAAACTGCAAGGACGAAATTAGAAGCACAATTGCACAGGGATGGGCAACATACTGTAACATGGGACGCCCGCCGTCGCCGCCACTGTAAGCGAGTGTCTATTTATAGCGGTGACGTAATCGCGCTAGTAGCCGGCCGATGTAAACAGACTGGTCGCAACGTGTTTAATTACTTCCGGTCGCCTGAACCTTTTGTGTTCATTGTTATTATGTGTTCGAATATTCTAGACTGTTCTAGGAAATAATGGCAGCTGTATAAGGGACGTAGTTATGCTCAAGAGACAGATACTTCAGTTGAGTCCCTGATCACACAACATTAGTTTCGTGATCGGGGGTTGACTTACATAGTTCCATTAGTGAAGACAGTTAGTTAGTTACATGGAGAGACATAGAGATGTTCATATAGAGTGTTAGTGAGTTTGAGAAGCACAGCAGTATCGTGGTGAGCGTATGCAGTTGGTGTCGAGTAGGTACTCGGGAAGTTACTGGTGTATTGGGATAGCTGTGGATGTGAATACTCGGTACTGTTGACGAGTATTAGGAAGCTATAGTGTACGAGGACAGTAACGGCGAGTCTGGAAGTTACTGGTATATTGGGATAGTTGTGAAAGTGAATACTCGGCAGTGTGGACGAGTATTGTGAAGCTAGGTATACAAGCACAGTAACAGCGAGTTGGAGTGGATACTCGGCATTGGTGTTGAAGAATTGTGGCATACAGGTAGTTGGTGATACTGAGGCTGTGGAAGAGAGAGAGAGTTACATAAATAAACAGACAGTGAGGTGAAAGGTGGGACTTCTGTCCGAGCAGTTGAATATACAGACGCTGTTGAGTCAGTTAAGTATATAGACGCTGTGGAGGTCGGTAGGCGGACAGTTGAATATGCTATAACTATATAGTGATATAAATATAGTGATATAAATATCGCGTAAACAGTCTACAAGAGTCTGCAACAGACCGGCAGTCTAAGATTGGAATGCGTAGTGAAATAAATAATTTGTAATATCGTGGAAATAAATAGTAGTGTTAATTGGTTAAATAAATTGTGTTAGTGTTATATAGTTACATTTAATCTTAATTAGTTTTTAATAATTGTTTAATTTTAATTAATAATAATTCTCTTATATTTACACTTCACCCAAATAAATAAATAAATAAAAACATTACAATACAATAAATTAATAGCTATTAACATACCTAGGAATGTTTATGTATGTCATAACTGCCGAAGGTGTCGTTTGAAATCCGAGCTCGTAGAGCGAGGATTTTAAGACATCTAAGGCTTGTTATGATTAATAACATCCGGGGTTTGTTCAATAGTTTATCGGTTTCAGAAAATTAAGACATTATTGATAAATACCATTTTTTGAAATTCTCTCATTAATGCTACTTTCAGATTGCTATGGTTAACAGAACAATTATTTTGACATATGTCAATATGACAAATATTCAAATTATGTGCTTTGTTCCACATGTTTATTACTTTAGAATAAAGTAGACCGTATTTAGAACGGTAGGCTAACGTTATCTGTATGTATTAATGAAGAGCATTATATTTTCATTTTATTTTATTTTCATTTTGTAGACCGTTGTTGACAAGTCAGTATGGTAATGATATTACCATACAGATACAGTTATTACTTAGTTACCAGCCTACTTTTGTACATGTAAACAATGGAATAATATCCTGAAACCGGTGGGTGGTGTGTGCGTGTGTGTGTGTGTGTGTGTGTGTGTGTGTGTGTGTGTGTGTGTGCGTGTGCGTGCGTGTGTGTGTGCGTGTGTGTGTGCGTGTGTGTGTGCGCGTGTGTGTGCGCGTGTGTGTGTGTGTGTGTGCGTGCGTGTGTGTGTCTGTGTGTGTGTGTGTGTGTGTGTGTGTGCGTGTGCGTGTGCGTGTGCGTGTGCGTGTGCGTGCGTGTGTGTGTGTGTGTGTGTGTGTGTGTACGTATGTGCGGATCCTCCACTCAAATACCATCATTCAGAAAATGCTGAAACCTTGTATTTCGAACTTTTTCTATTATGGATAGAGCCCATTGGATTATTGTGTAAATCGGATAACAGGAAAGGGCACTTTACTTGAAGCTCAAAATAATTTTTCTTCGAAAAATACCTTTAAATGTTATTTTTCAAGATTAATGTTATTATAAAAATTAAACATTATTTAATTTTTTACAGATTGGCATTAATATTTTTTCTACATATTATGAATAAAGTTATGAAATTATCTATAATTGAAATCCCGAAGGCTACGCTTTAACAAACAAAACTCATTACGCAGTTTTTCAAATGTATGTAACTGACAGATAAATGTCACTGTCAAAGAACTAATCATTTCAAATTAATACTAGTAACGTTTTAAAAAGAAACAAGTAAATAAAACAATAGGAAAGGAAATCAGAACAGTTTCCTGCATAAGTAAATATGTAGGTATGTATTTAATTTAACGATTCGCAAAAAAGTTTAAGTCAATTCTCATTTTTGTATTAGTGAATTCTATTCTATCCCGGTATTTAAAATTTAATCTTCATTTTATTATCAAAAAAGGTAGTTACTTGGAGACTATATTTTAAGAAATAAACTGCCAAAATTAGAGTAAAATTCGCTAATCCAAAAATAAGGATTAGCTTAATCTTTTTTGTAAATCGGGCGGTAAATGGCGAGAGGTAATGTGTTGCCCACACCAAATTTTTTATATTGATAATAACAACCAATGGTAAAATTCGGGTTTAGAAAACCTTGTATATTTTATTGATACATTTTGTGCGTTGTTCAAACCCCTAATCGTAAAACAAAACGAATAAAGACATAAACCTTTCGTTGTTTCGTGTTTATTATCAGTAAAACTAATTCTCGTTATCAATAAGGCGTATAAAAATAGTCTTATAGTGTTTTATCCTTTATCTGTCCATTAATAACTCCTCTCTCACGTTAATTACCATCAGTCACTCGACTCGCCCAGGAATCTCGTGACTTCTTGATAACCAAACAGTCTTCCGTGCTCAAAGCCATAGACGAGCACACATTACCACCTAAGGGCATATATCTCCAGAGACGGTGGAAGAGGAAGAATCACAGGGTAAATTAACTAATTACCAATGCACTTTGCACTGCGTTGTAAGACATATAATATGATATGTTTGTTTACAAGCGAGATAGTGCTGATAGGTAGTTGTTTACCAGATTTCAAAGAGCTGACATAAACAATGCAGTAGCGAAATGGATACACAAATAAACAACAACAAATCAGATTAGAATAAGTGCAGTATACTGATGCAATTTTTACTGTAATTGGAGATGTGTCTCTCTAATTTTCTATTAACAATTAAAACATACCATGAGGAAATATTTAAGCTCGACGCCAAGGGCGTCACTAGGTACTTTTAACAGGCGCAACAGGGCGCACCTTTAGAACGAAATAATTTTTGACAATCTGATTCTGTTTTTAAATTTTTTCATGTTTAAAACATAAAAATATTTCTTTTGGAAGATTTTCAGATGTAATGAAGCGAACACAAATACTTATCTGTTCTTCTGCAGTGATGTCATCATCTACTATTATTGCAAAATAATCACAATTATTAATTTCCGGAGTTATTTTGCGTATTATACATTTTGCACTACTCTCTATAACATGATTTTGTGACGTAGTGAACAATAATGTGCATTTTGAGGTACATTGTAATTCTGGAGAAAAAAATCAAATTTTTAATAATAAAATAAATAAACTATAGGTAAGTAATTACAATGTCTGTGTACTCGCATTTTGATAGAATTTTACCTTATAAACAAGTTTAGTACTAATGTGGTACTAATATCAAAATTTAATTGGAACAATTGACAGGACTGTCAATTGCTAAAACAAAATTTTTCATAGCTATTGCTACTGCATTCAATTATCACAAAAATATTTGGAACGACTCGTCAATTTACGGGGTGGTAAAAATGCTAAAAAAATATGCGATTTCGAGAAAAAGTTGTTAAGAAATATTGTTGCTCTCGACGAGTTATATTACTGATTAAATTTAATGCACTTATTTCATTTACACCCTGTATAGTAGATATTTCCAAGGTTATAACACAGCTGGCTGCTTTATGAAATTTAATATCTTTATAATTTTTTAACTCTATATCCATTGAATATAAAGCATAAAAAGTAATCAAATCGTATAGCAAATGATATATTCTTTTATATTTATAATAACATTAAATATGAAAAAATGATATTTAGCAGCGTTTCATCAAGAAAAACTGTTAAAACCTTCAAATTAGGGTACTTCCGGTCGACTAATTATAACCAAAATCTAATCAGCTCTTCATATGGTTGTATAGAAGAGGAATACGCAAAAATTATAATTTGGTATTGGTATTGGAGTTATGCGATCCAAAAAAATCGTAAAATCGTATTCTAGGAACCTTAAAACGTGCTTCTTGATTAAAAACTCATTATCGATTTTTTTGACCAAAGGCAATACCTTCCTTACCTAAAGGTGACGGAAGGTAAAAAGTTATTTTGAGTGGCCTGTTTTCAGTGTCACCCTATACAACGTTTTATTTTATTTTATTTTGGTGTCCCAAATTCCAAAATTCAGTAAGTACATACATACGAACTTGGCGTTGTGAATTACATTATTTTCTTGGTAAATTTTCTTCATAATTCTGGTGGTAGCGGTGATATGTTTCTGACTTCTGGTGTGCCTCAAGGCTCACAATTAGATCTTTTATTCTGAATTTTCAAAAACCGGCAGCTTTGAAATGTCACGATGATATATTATTATCATTAAATTAACTTATCTATAACATTGTAGCCTTTTATGTACTTATTTCAAATATACTGTTATAAATTATAATTCAACTTAACGTCATGCTAATCTATATTTATGTATAATTACATGTGTAAAGATCTAATAACTTCATTTCACCTTTTAATGGTATAAACACATTTTTATAGTTTTAAAGAACAGATTTATGATAATTCTGAGAATATTACCTTCACATCAAAGTAACAGTTTTGATATTGCATAAATTAATCTGATTATTAATAGAGTTACATTCCTATATAAGATTCTTGCAGTTTTACATTATAATTACTAATTTTATGCACATGATCACGTTTAGAATTACGTGTAAGATTCAGGGACATTCATAACACGAGTCTAACGTTAATAAAATTTAAATTTACATAAAAAAAATATATCATCAAAGCTTATTACCTATGTTTGGTTGCGTCAATATGATTTTTATTCACAGATTTCGGTAACGACAATTCGGATTATATAGTTTTCATATTATTGAAGCAGTTCCGTATTTTACTTCACCGGTTTTAGGATATTAATCGATTGTTTACATGTACAAAAGTAGGCAGGTAACTAAGTAAAAACTGTATCTGTACGTACCGTACTGACTTGTCAACAACGGTCTACAAAATGAAAATAAAATGAAAGTATAATGCTATTCATTAATACATACAGATAACGTTAGTGTACCGTTCTAAATACGGTTTACTTTATTCTAAAATAATAAACATGGGGAATAAAGCACATAATTTGAATATTTGTCATATTAACATATGTCAAAAAAATTGTTCTGTTAATCATAGCATTCTGAATGTAGCATTAACGAAAGAATTTCAAAAAATAATAATTATAAATATAGTCTTCATTTTCTGCAACCGATAAACTATTGAACAAACCACGGATGTTATGAATCATAATAAGCCTTAAACGTCTTAAAAATGACATCTGCGGCAGTACATAACATTCCTAGGTATGTTAATAGTTATTACCATATTTGTATAATTTTTATTATTTACCATCAAAAAATTCCACTGCAAATAATTAATTAAAATGAAAAGAGGTCAACATATACATAGGTACTTACACATGTGATATTTCTCATGAACCATATTATCAATATTAATTTCAATATACAGGAAACAACTAAAAAAATATAAATTCGAAACGAAGAAGTTAGTTATAACAAAATAAAACTTTGTTATTATTTCATCCAAAAAATATTAGACCATCGAACATAATACAACTTAAGGCCTTATCACACTACAATCATATCTCTGACACTTTTTCGCTGACTTATTTTGTATGACCAACTCGATCTATCACACTACAATTTCGAACAACCGTTTTCTCTGACTTCTATTGGATTTTCATACTTGAAATTGGTTATGATATGGTTTTTTTTTTAATGACAACATATTTCAAATTTATTTGACATATCAAATTATTTCGAGTAAAATTAATGAAAACGATGGAAAAATAATGCAATTGTCGGCAAGCATAATAACTTATGAGCATCAAACAAAAAAAATGTTAACTTCTGACGTTTCTGCAGTTATATTTTACTCCGTAAAGTTACATTCCTGTACTTCAGAGACAGTTGCGCATGCGCAGTAGAGGAGTCAGCCATAAATAGTCAGAGGAAATGAAAACCGATTACATTTCATCTTACAACAGGATCCATGACTTCCTTGTAGCTATCACACTGGAATAAGTCAGCGATATGAACCGAAGTCATGGAAAGTACGTGACAAGTCAGATATACTATTTCTAGTGAGATATGGCCTTCAGTAACTGTTGATACTTTAAGTCCATACCAGCCAATTTGATGCCAGAAGAACCCCGGCATTGTCTGAAAACCTTGCTCAAGACTCGTTTTGAACTTTTGAAAATTACCATTTCAACGGATATTAATTAATCAGAATTGAATAATACTATAGTCGCGGTCAAATAAATATGGATTGATGCTCCATTTTTTCCCTTCTCCGCATCTGTTGCCATACTGAATTGACAACAGTATAGAAATCTTAAGTCCATACTTATTTGACGGCAAGTATAGTAATGGTTAGAATAGGTTATGTTACGGTTTGTAAGATAAATCCACTACGCGTTGTGGCTGTTTTTTGGGTTTGGGCGTTTTCAGGAGTTCAAAACTAGTTCTGAGCAAATTTTTCGAACAATGCCCAAATTCGGGTAAAGAGTATAAACAAATTGGTTGATAAAGACAAAATGTAAAATTAATAATTTTAGAAATATAAAAGTAAAATATATATTTGAACCTTTCTGTCTGCCAGTTATTTCAAAATATATTTTAAAAATTAAAGCGGAGCGCTGATAACTTTCCCTAGAGATAAATCCCGCTCCCGGTTGTTGAAAACACGAAGAATCCATAAAAGCCTTTAATAAATGAAAGTAGAAAATGTTTCTCCGTTGTATTCAATTAGAGTTATTGTTGCAAAACACTGGAGCTCGGAGCGAGGAAACTTGGTAGGCAAATCAGGGTAATTCATTACCAACCCCCGAGAAATCCCAGAACTAACCGTAAAATAAAAAATCATACTTTTGAGGTACTTTAAGTTTCGCAAAGTAGCCGAGCGCGCACTCTGAAAAATTTTACAAGCGAACTTGCAGACATTTTATTTCTTCTAGACAGCAATAACACTTCAAGTGCTTCGTTAGTTTAGAATTATTTTTACTTCGTATATCTTCGCCTCCATTCGTTACCTATTTGTTTAGTTTTTGTCTATTTTCATCTACCCAATAATGTTCTTCAAAATAGAATATTGATTTATCTAATAGTAACGCATCGAACAAAAGTTTTCAGAAAAATAAAGGCCTCAAAAATTTAAACCCAGAATTAAATCTTATTTTTATCATATGATGTGGGACTTTAAAAAGAAGGACCAACAGCATGGGCGCCCGCAGACTTTTTTACAAGGTGGGTCGAAATTTTTGTTGTAAGAAAAAAATGCGCCGCAGGCGAATTTTTAATTATTTTCAAGGTCAAACGTATTTTAATGCAAAGTAAGATAATATAGAGTTCTTTACAAAGAAGCAAATTTAACAAATTCTTAAAAAATTAAAATCAATATTTTATGACGAAAATGCGTATGTACGCTCTAAAAGCGTAGAATTGCCTCTTCTACTAGGCTTTATGATGCGAGATGCGAGCATAAGCAATAACTACAGAAACAGACAATCTGAAAATACAATGTTGCATTAAAGTATATTACTGAGTAACAATATAATAATTCTATTGAACTGCTCAAAATAAAATGTATAATAATTAAATGTTAATTAAATCGCGCTCCTCACAAAATACGGCAATCCTAATCATACGTAGGTACTTTTAATAAAAATAAATATGCAATGTCTATTCATAATTTACTTTTCTATTTCTTTATTTCTATATAACAGTAAAATCGATAATTGTGAAAGTTTTGAGAAGAACGTGATCATAAAATGATTAGAATAAACTACGCCATATTAAAGAAAATACAACACCGAAGATATATAATAACAGAACATAACATAATTTACTCATACTAACACTTCAGCTATTTCGTACTTAGTAATAGATAGTATGTAATAAATTTTTGATTAAAATATAAGAAAATATTATCAATAATTATTAAAAAATACAAGGATACATTGAAATGAAAAAATAAAATTATTTTATTTTTAAAAATGGATACAGTCCATAAATGAAAGGGGGGTCAGTCGACCCTTTCGACCCCCCCTGTGGGCGCCTATGACCAACAGTAAATTAATGAAATCTGTTGCAATTTTTCATGAGCCACTGAATGGTGGCAATATCAATTTCTCGAACCTTTTGAAAGTCTACTTAGATGTTTTTTAGACCCCGATTCTTGAAATTGTCGCATACATAAGTGGGAGAGATGCGCATGCTACCTGCATATTAGTATACTTGAAACGAAATCGTGTGGTCATAGGCGAAAATTCCGTGCGCAATTACATCGCATGGGTATGAATTACTTGAAAGTATTATTCGCATACGAAACTTTGTTTTGTTTATCAGTAATTTACTCAAATGATATAAATCAAATTATGTTTTTAAATAATTCCAGGTACATTTTATGTTATTATAATGGCGAAAATTATAAATCTAGAATCTCCATACACTTGAGTATCGTTATAACATCCGACAAATGTGTGCTCTTTCACTGTTAAATATTATTTTTTCACATTTAATGTTATTATAAATATTAAAGAATATTTTTTTCTGTATACTATTTGATTTTATACTTATATTCAATGGATATTGAGTTAAAAAATTATAAAGAAATTAAATTTCATAAAGCAGCCAGCTATGCAATAACACTGGAAACAGCTAATATAATTTTAAAAATTCTGACAGACAGATGTCAATGTCAAGTGCGATTGACATGTATGTTTGTGTTATAATTTTATTGCAAATATAAAAAATTCTAAAAGACTTTCTGTATAGAATTCGTGCAAAATACATGTACTGGAAATATAAAATCTTTCGCAAGAAACTGTCTGTATAGAATTGTATAAAATACATAGAAATGACAAAAGGTAATGTGCTGGCCACATCAGATTTTTTTCTCGTGATAAATTAAAACTAGGCACATGAGAAAGTGGTATTGGTATACAAATAGAAATCTGGCATTCATCACCTAAAGTCTCTAAAACAATCAATAAAAGTGCGTCTTTATCGTTTAATGTGGAGTTCATTGTTGCAAATATTACAACAGAAAGAATTATAATTTTTAGAATTGTAGTGTTGGAGATATATATATATATATATATATATATATATATATATATATATATATATATATATATATATATATATATACAGACATACAGGCATCATCGCAAAAATAGTAAAATTCTAGGGACTCTAAAACATGCTTATTCATTAAAAACTCACCATCGAATTTTTTGACAAAAACAATACCTTCCTTACCTACTTAAAGGTATTACGGAAGGTAGAAAGAAAGTGGATTCAGTTATAAAATCAAAGCAAAAGGATTTCGAAGAATTTCATACACTGATGCTACAATATGCACAAAATAAACAACGTTTCTTTATTTACATTATAAAAATGAGCACAAATTGAGTATTTTATTACCAATTCTAACTATTTTGCTGTTAATATCATAATGAAATCACTAGCGAATAGTCAGTAACGGTGACAAAACTTTTCAGTCGGCAACAATTTGGAAAAGCAAAAGTTTCCTTATCGCTGCGAATATTTCGCATTCGTTTAGGAGAGCTTGACCATTACTGAGTGATTCTATTTGAAGTATTTTTCATCAAAATAATTCATGCATATATGATACACCGTTCTGGCCCTATTCTGTGGCTAATTTGTAGCAAGTTGTTAAAAATTTGCACCAATTAAGTACGTCGACAAATAACAAAAAATTGGATTTTTATTTGTCAAATCCATATCAATTGGACAATAATTTTAACCAGTTGCTAAAAATGAACGTTACAGAATAGGCCCGTGCGTCACTTGTTCATGCTACCAGCCATTGAATTATACAAATCAGCAGATTACAAAAATACAATCAAAAACACGTTGTGTTTGAATAAAAGTAAAGTAAATAATAAATTCTTTCTCCTCATGGGAATTTATTCTTGAAAGGTCGCACGGACAACTTTTTCCTTTATTAATTACATATTCATTTTATCGTATCGAATAAAACCTGTTGATCGCATGCAGACTTTGAACTTGACCGCTGATACATTGAATTTAGGCATTAATTCTCATATGTTCCTCATATACTCACTGCAACATGCTTTTATGTATAAAGTTCGCCCACACTTCAATATAATGTTCATAAATTACTAAGTTCTGCTAAATACCTTGTCACTGCTGGTCGGCCTCATTAACTAGCTCATCCTAAGTTAGAAGGAACTTTGCGGAATATTACAACTTAAAAATTTATTGCTACCGTATGTAACGTTAAAAAATTTATTATTAAATTAGATCTAATCTAGCTGTCTCTGCACATAATAAATATATGATAGTAGTTTTATAATTTGGAGTTTTTGCACAGCGTTTTCCCGAAAGAAGAACATCTTGGTTCCTAGGCAACACCTAGGCAATATCATATGTGTAATTTGTCATACGTGAAATTTGAAGACGTAATACGTCCGTCGGAGGTAAAAGACGCGCCAGTTGACGTACGTCTACTATACCCTAGGAGGCACAGAATTTATTTTATAACGTCAGAATTTTTTTGTTTTGCAGTCAGAACTGTCTAAGGAGCGAACTGTCATTTTTTGTTTCAGAGTTGTCAGTAAACATGTAGAACACCTTTTAAAGCTATTTAGCAAACATTAAATAGTTCTTCCATTAGTGTTTGATTTCTTTACCGAAATACAACGAAAACGACAGATATTTAAACAACTTTCAATTTAACGTCAAAGTCAACGTACGTGTGATTAAAACGTAATGCAAAATCTATACTTTTGAAAACCCGATATTTTGTACGTCCGTTATTAAAGACGTAACGTTAGCGTTGACGCAATCTTCTCGTACGCCATGCAGTGGGCGTAACTACCGGTGTTCCGCGTGTTCCACGGAACACGGGCCCGGTGCCTCAAGGGGCCCGGCACGCACGTCAAAAATATTTTTATTTTAATAGAGCCACATGTTTCAAATATATTAAATGACCTTTCATCTTTCAGCAGAAAGATCCTTTTCAATTAGCGGAGCATATAGGGTGAAAGTTCTCTCAAAAGAGAATAAATGCAGAAATGGACACTCTGAAATTTATACAGAGATGAACAAGCACTCCACTCTACAGATGGTGTCTGATAGAATCAATAAGATGTATACCATCGACAAAACCTACAAGATAATAATTCCTGATAGGGATGCATGGGAACATTCTCAAAGTCCGGTTGAAAAAGATGACATAGTCATCTATACAGACGGCCCCAAAACAACCAATGGAACCGGAGCTGGAATACATGGGGCAAAGGGACTAGGGGGACAAATGCAACAGTATTCCAAGCAGAAGTACACGCAATATTAACCAGCGTGCAATTACTATTGGAGAAGAACTACCACAATAGAAGAATCTCCATAGTAACAGACAGCCAAGCCGCACTCAAAGCTTTAAACTCGTGTGAGGTAGGCTCAGGATTAATTCTGGACTGCATCCACAGATTGAATGCCTTAGGAGCGAGTAACAAACTAAGACTGATATGGGTACCCGGGCACTCAGCTATCGAAGGAAACCGGGTAGCCGACCGTCTTGTAAAAGACGGGACAAATATACCTTTTATAGGACCCGAACCTGCATGCGGAATAACTGCGGAAACAGTTAAGCAGGAAATGAATACTTTGCTCTGGCAATGGCACAAGCGCCACTGGACAGCCATATCAGGCCAGAGACACTCCAAGCTCTTCCTGAATGAGCCATCCAAGAAAAGAACTGACAACTTACTCTTAATGAGCAAGCAAGATGTTAGATTAATAACAGGACTGGTAACAGGACACTGTCAATTAAACAAACATTTGCACAGGTTGGGCCTTAAACAAGAACCAACATGCAGAGGATGTGGAGAAGAGGATGAAACTCCTCAACATTTAATATGTCACTGCGAAGCATTTATGGCAAGCAGACATAGTCTTTTAGGAGCAAAGAAATTGCTTACTAAGACACTAAAGGACATCAGTCTAAAGAAAATCCTGGAGTTCACAAAACAAACAGGACTTCTAGAATAGAAGTAAAACACGGAGGGTACAATAGACCAGAAAGGTCGCAGTACCGTGACAAAGATGAACCACCTCTCGATAATAATAATAACCATGGAGTGGTGTGAAGATAGGTGCAGTTTAATCATGAAATAAAGGCGCAAATAACAATAATCCTATTAAAATTTACGAGTATATGAAAATAATCCGTAGAGTATGAAATAAGAACTTGCTCTGTAATTTAACAAAGAGCGATGATCTAATATATCATACCCCGTTTTATTTTGCAATTCCATTGCGCAGTATACCGAAAACTCCATTTAAAACCAAAATAAATTACACAAAAAGAATAACCGTATCTCGCATCAGATACGTGAAATTTTCTCTTATAAATAACATCTTCACGACCGTGAACCAAAAGAGATTTAATAAAGAGATAAATTTATTCACGACACTGCATCATAAAAAGATTCTGTCAGTTATTGTGAGGTTATCTTTCGGATCAGCAGATGAGCACTTGAGAAATGTTTCAACAGATTAGGGGATGACTTAAGATTCGTTTCTTGATAAATAATGTAATTTAGTTTATTTCGCAATTACTAAAATTTAAATAAATTAATGCGAAACTTTCTATATGTTAATACTACTAGTTTTTAGATTTGAAAGTGAAGTTTTCATTGTTAAAAAAGATACACGTATTTTAAAAAACTTTCTTCATATAAAAATTTACGAGTAGATGCTATTTAAATAATTTATTCTTATGACTAATATAGTAATACTTTTGACATTTTATAAAAAAATATACTAATTAAATAGAACAAGTATTTGGCCGGAAATAATACACCCAATGTTTTTATAAAATAAAGAAATTTAAATGTCAAATTTAATAGGAATTTTTTTACAAAACAATGCTGAATTTATGTATTAAGATACCTACTAAAATCATACTTTTTACCTCCCACTACCCTTTGTAAGAGAGGTATTGGGATCGTGCTAAAAATCGCATCAAGATTTTGGTAAATGAGTACGTTTTAAGGTCCCTAGAATCCAATTTTAACATTTTCACAATGATGTCTGTGTGTATGTGTGGACCATCCACTGTAACTCAAATACTAGCATTCAGAAAATTTTACTATTTTGGATAGAGCCCAGGAAATGGCACTTTACTAGAAGCTCAAAATAGTTTTTCTTCGAAAAATACCTTTAAATGTTATTTTTTCGAGATTAATGATTAATGTTATTATAAAAATTTAAGATTATTACATTTTCTACAGATTTGCATTAATACTTTTTCTATATATTCTGTGGATGAATTTATAAAATTATCTATAATTTAAATCCCGGATCCTACGCTTTAAACAAACAAAACTCTTTAGTGCATCAGCCGTGTGACGTTCAGTATTTTTCATAATAACAAAATATCTTCTGAAAATTCTATTTTCTATGGCATATTGAGAGGTGACAGCTCTTCATGACAATTTCATGATGCTGCAATTTTTTTTCCGACGACCACTACGAAAAGTACATAAATTCACACGCTAAACTATTACTGAAAGTTGGTCATTGCACATCACTAGCAATGCTGTGTGATATGAAAGCTCGTTAGCCAATCAGATGCGTCCGCAACTGTGTGATAGGATTTTATCACACGCTGCGATAACTGAGCGAACTAACCTAAAAATTTGTATTTAAAAGTTTGACAGTTGCAGATAATTTGTTGAATTTACACGGATTAAGAAGGTTGAACCCTGATTTATCAGATTTTAACATAATTTTTGGTGAATTCTGATAGCAATGATGTTAACATAATCTGTTTTCATATGTATATACAGTTATGTCAATTCAAAAAATTGTGGTCGTCGGAAAAGTATCGTGTACAACACGTGCTGAAAGGGTATTTCACACTCGTGTGATTGTACCACTTGCCTTCGGCTCGTGGCTCAAACTTCACATTCGTGTGAAATATCCAACTTTCAGCACTAGTTATACAATATACTATAGGAACACATGATTTTTAATAATTGTACTGTTATAAAAAATAACGCCCGTAGCTGTTTTGACGCATATATTGGTTGAGCATACAGTACTGTTAAAGCACATTTGGTATGGTATTATGAAATATTTATTTTCATAATACCATACAGTTAATTGTTTTTAAAAAATTTGCGGTTATTGAACAAATTTTTGGAAAAATAAATTCATGTACCTGTACAAAGAATAAAATAATATGTTGCGTTCTACTGCCAATAACAATTCTTGAAATAACCCAGAAGAAGCAGCGACTCAAAAAAGAACAAGAAAATGATGAATACTGTCTATTTCAAGCATTCCTCGTTTGTATATTCATGTATTTCCGTAAAAAATATCACCCGGAGTGCTGTGAACAACAACACTTCGCTCCTGTCTGCCTGTCTGTCTGTCTGCTATCCAATGAAATGACTTTGCATATTCAATCTCGATGAGTGATCCTAGCCCGGACTTTCCGGACTGTGATGCACTTTGATCCGTCATATCGAATCTGCTTAACCGGAGCTTCGGAGCTTTCAATTCGTCATGAAATCAAGCTCAGCGAGCGAACACTAATCAAATTACTAATCAAATCTGTTCATCAGATGTCGTCTCGCCACCTGCAGCATCAGATACGCACTTATTCTCGGATAGATCATCTCAAAGATCGAGGGAGTTGATTCTGGAGTTTATTTGATTAATTTTTGAAAGCTCAAAGCTTTGAAAAATGGCAGAGTGATGTATTTTTATTTATTTTTAGCATTTGAATATGTTTCTTTAATTTGTACGTATTTGATAGGTATACAAATATACCTGTCTATCTGTGTATCTGTAAATATTGACTAATAACTGCTCATACTCGTATATAAACAAATACAGGGTGCGGCAGAAGAAACGCATGATTTTCAATTAAGCGTTACACAAAAAAATATTTTCAAAGGCATTTACAATCTATATATTTCAAACACAAGGCTTATTTTTGTCTGCTCATACTCGTATATAAACAAATACAGGGTGCGGCAGAAGAAACGCATGATTTTCAATTAAGCGTTACACAAAAAAATATTTTCAAAGGCATTTACAATATATATATTTCAAACACAAGGCTTATTTTTGTCTCGCTTAGTTTGAAAGTTTTGCTGGACCATTTTAAATGATTCTTTTTTTATACGAAAGCTGTGACTAGTGATGCGCGACGAGGCGAGAGTACTCTCGCATCTCGTCTCGTCTCGTTGCGTTATGCGAGATGAGAACGAGAGCGAGATTGCAGTTTAAAATTCGAGGCGATATAACAACTGCGCGAAGCGAGAAATCTCGCAATAAAAAGTATTTGTAACTTTATAGCTTTGATTCATAAATTCAATGAAAAATGCACCGTACAAGGAGTGGAGTCAACGCTAATTCATGCGTAGAACACGTAAATGTGAAAATTATATGAATTCACTATGTTTTTTGAGTCTATCTAGAGTCAATTAGTATCGGTCTCAGAGCGAGGAAATGCAAAATATTTCAGCCCCTACTTCATCCCAGTTAAAACCACGGTTAATAAAACTCTTGTCGCCCCTGAAAAGTAAAGGATGTTATATTAAGCGTCGATGGGAGCCAACAGGGAGAGAAGCGGATTAATTGGTTGCCGGCGGGTTACCAGTGTAGCAGTTTTATGACTTAATCTTACTTAAATAGTGGCATATATTTAATGAAAAAGTGTAGGTACTTTTAGTTACAAAATAGTATATTAAAGAACGTGTTTTATAAGACATGTTTTTTCGCACGCGTCAAAATTTAGAAAACGAGCGTTAGCGAGTTTTTTAATTAACAAGTCTTATAAAATCAGTTCTTTATACTATTTTTTATATTTTGCGCCTTCTACAATTAACATTTACTTACTCAATTTATGATTATATTTGTAACCATTTGTACATTTTCATGTAAATAATCTTCCCTAAATAAATAAAAAAATAATAATAATAATTTCGACATTATATTGTTAAAATGAATTGTCAATTAACTAAAAATAAATTAGGTAAAAATGGGTTAAAGAAACGTCATCTAGTACCAACCGTCTAAAACAAAAAATTGCGTATCGAAATGAAAGTCATTACGATACGCAATTGCGTATCGTAATGACTTCATTATGAACGCAAAATATAAAAATGGATATTGTGATACCTACTCTAGGATTGATGTTATTATTTTGTATTTACTTATTTGCTAGAAAATTTATCTGAATTATTTATTTATTATTAACGGAGTATTGTGATAAATAATCAATTAGAATTCTCTTTTTCCTGTGTATCCGAGAAAATAGCGATGCGATAGTTAAAAAGATCTGAGTTATCTGAGTAGAACAGTATCATACATGAAGATACAAAAAATGTATATTTTAATAATATTACCCTATAATATATTTTGTTGCAAAAATTTGCAACAGTATCATTAAAAATTATTGTGATTTTTGTATCAGTTCTGGGTCACATATTAATGCGGATAATAATTTCCAATACTGCAGTGATCATGTGCAAACAACCGTAATCTGCCATTAACCCCTGTACAAAGTGCAAACAGGGTAAATCGCTTGCATAGGGTACACCGTACCTCCGATACTAATTTATTCGTCTCAGGTGCCCGTATATTCAAATTTGCTGCACTCCACTTTGTCTCACACTCAACTTTATATTTTCGGCGGAAGTTATTATAAACTACTTATTAAACTGTAATTAATTATGAAATAGGAACTACTTTATAACAATGTACTTTCATATTCGATGGTTATTAATATTTCATATTTGTTTTATGTCGCCGCCTCTGTGGCCGAGTGAGTTGAGGCAGCGTGTTTTGGCTCGAAGCGACCATCACCGCTCGGTTCTTGGGGTCGTGGGTTCGATTCCCACTAGGGGCTTAAATTTTTGTAACTGTCCTTTCATCAACGCAACGCAAAAATGTTACAAAAAACTAATGTAAGGTAAAACTAATTCACCCTCATAAAATATCAATTGTAATACTTTATAGAAAGTTAAAAGCAATAAAGAATTATTATTATTATTATTAGAGTAAAGTCGGTGAATGTGGAATAGACGCTTTTTGAAAAAATAGTACACGTCATCTGTGATCTAATGGCACAAATGCACGTGTGTAGGGGAGTTATTACCTACATAGAGACACCAATTTAACTACATTGTGCATAACATCAAAAACCTTAAAAAATAGTATGAGTACCTATGCTGACCTTTTTAAGCAAGTGTAAAGATACGTAGTTTTATTACTGATTGTGTAGTCGAAAATACGATTTTTTGCAACTGCAGTGTGAATAGGGGTTTGGGGATGTAGGCTAGATTTAAAAAATATTTTTCAAACTAATTCCTAAATGAAATTCGATGGCGGGAATTCAATGTCAACAAATCCGCTAATGTGGAATACCGAGGGATATGCCAATGTGGAATATTCCAAATTAGCGAAAATGTTATAATATGAGTAGATAACTGTTCTTAGTTTAGGAAAATGTACCAGAAAAGTATACCTAGCAAGAAGCAAACATGCAGAAGGCAGTGCGGAATAATATAGTTTATTTTGTTACATTCTAATAGCATACTGATTTTATTTTTGTTTATATTTTTGATAAGAAGGAATATATAATTTAAAGAACATATTTGCATGGTTTTTCGAATTTTCTTATACTGTGAAAGTAAGTATGGTTATGTGTTATGTGGTATATATTCCACGTTAATGCAGTATGGTATTCCACATTACCATCCCTTTTTCAACAGGTGTAAAAATTTCAATTTTGAAGAAAATTGCTTTTATAAATGAATCATTTTAGATAATCAACCTGAAAGTGTTACTATTTTGTAAAGTACATTTTAAATGACCTATATACAATATTTGATGACTAACTGCCGTCTTCTCGCATGTTTTTTTCAATGAAATAAAAATGGTATTCCACATTCACCGACTTTACTCTATGTGTTTTATGTCTGTTAACCATTAATGGATTATTTTGAAAATAAATACTTCAAATAGAAGAAATGTACAATTAATTTTTCTATATTTGCAGTATTTTTCTCTAAAATAATCCATAAACGTGGCAGAAAAACAATGCTAGTCAACTGCTCGCTAAGCCTGTCTAAAACGAATCCGACCTTCAATTTTCCCGCGCAAAATAATGACGATATGGCGGCGCCACTTTCCACAGTACAATTTTTAAAATAAAGAAATTTAAATTTTGAATAATAAAATTATTAAAACATGTATTAAAACAGAATTCTAAACATCTGTGAATAGAAGAAGAGCATAGTTATGAGATGAGATGAATTTATATTTTTAAATTCTTCGTTAACATATAAAAAATTGAAAAAAAGTTGGACGGGCCCATTTATGTTAGAGACCGAAAAATAAACTCCCTAGTATGTGAAATTGAGTTTGTGGCAAATATTAGTAGTAGAACAATAAAGGGCAACTGTTAAGAGCAGTGTTGGTTTTTAATAAGTTAACCGCAGTTCAGCGATTACAAAGTTAATTTATGTAGATTATCAGCGTTTTTAAATTCCAGGGCCTGTACAGTTTGCAATATAATCCCAGACAAATGAAATTAGTGCACGCGAGTTTAGTTGCGTTATGTTGTGTACTTTTATGTTGCTGAATGCATAATTTAAAATTTCATTGGAATTACTAGTAGAAGTGTAAAACACGCAGAAAAACTCGCTTAATATTTTAGGGTTTTTACAACGCTATGCAAATTCAGAGACGACGGAATTATTTTCTCAAGTTTAATTCTCCACTGCTACGAAATTTTATTCTTTTTTAAACATCAGATTAAATAATTAGATTAAAATTTCTGCACTTTGTTACGACAGCGAAAATGTAAAATAATAGTACATTAAAAATCAAGTATCATAAGGCAATCTGTTAACGTACGAATCCAAGTTTGGAAAACGACCTGCGAGGCGATAAAGGACGAGTTCGTTAACAGGCCTTATGAAACATGAATTTTACACTATTTTTCTCTATTGAGCAAATTTCAAAAAAAGATTTTTTTTAAAATGCGACCTCAAAAATATGGCTTGGTGTTTTTACCTCCCGCTACCCTTGGTAAGGGAGGCATAGAGATCGTGATAAGGTCCCTAAAATCCAATTTTAACATGATGTCTGTGTGTATGTGTGTGTGTATGTGTGTGTGTATGTGTGTGTGTGTATGTGTGTGTGTGTGTGTGTGTGTGTGTGTGTGTGTGTGCGTGTGTGTGTGTGTGTGTGTGTGTGTGTGTGTGTGTGTGTGTGTGTGTGTGTCTCTGGATCCTCCATTCTAACTCAAATATTGCTATTCAGAAAATTTTGAAACCTTGTATTTCGACTTTTTTCTATTATGGCATAAATCGGATAACCGGAAATGGCACTTTACTTAAGCTCGAAATAGTTTTTCTTCGAAAAATACCTTTAAATGTTATTTTTTGAGATTAATGTTATTATAAAAATTAAAGATTATTAAATTTTCTACAGATTTGCATTAATACTTTTTCTACATATTTTATGGATAATTTTATAAAATTATCTATAATTTAAACCCGGAGCCTACGCTTTCAACAAATAAAATTCCTTTGTTACGCAGTTATTCAAATGTATGTAACTGACAAATAAATGTCACTGTCAAAGAACTAATCTTTTGAAATTAATAATAGTAACGTTTTAAAAAGAAACAAGTAAATAGAACAATAGGAAAGGAAATTAATACAGTTTCCAGGATAAGTAAATATGTAGGTATGTATTTAGATTAATAAAAATTAACGATTCGCAAAAAAGTTTGAGCTAATCCTCATTTTTTGATTAGTGCTCGGTATTTAAAATTTAATATTCATTTTATTATCAAAAAAAGGTAGTTACTTGGATTATATTAGAGTATATTTAAATATAATATAAATAAACTGTCAAAATTAGAGTAAAATTCGCTAATCCAAAAATAAGGATTAGCTTAATCTTTTTTGTGACTCGGGCTGTAAATGGCGGGAGGTATTGTGTTGGCCACACCAGATTTTTTTGTTAATTATGGTAGCGCTTCCCGCTAAACAATTAAAATGTCACATTTTGACAGTTAATGTATTGTATGTTCTGGATTTTGTCTGATTGTATACATTAATGCATTGTATCAAACAGTGCGCTTATAGACCTTATAAACGACCTTTTCCAGTGCTCTTTATAGACTCATAAGAACACACTGCTGATGGGTGTGCCAATCTGCTTTGTACACAGATATCGGTAATATTGATGACATATTCGTGTACCTCACGGGCACTCTTTGCTGAACAAAAGAGTCACTTTTGTACCATTTAAAATTCGAAATAGTTTTAGCGTCAGTCGGGATCGAACCCGGGTCACCAGATTAGCGAACAGACACTCACTTTAAACATTAATTATTCAATAAACGTAAATTGAATACATGGAAAATTAATAAATACATTATGGAATTCATTTGTGAATGACAATCATTTCAAACCACTTTACAAAATGAAATGTTTAATTTATTTTAATAAATTATATTGCATTTATAATAATACATTAGTGCTCCAAAAGGTTAATGCACTAACTTTATATCTATAACATAGCGCGACCAAATTTAGTAATACAGTAAGAACAAAAATTATATTGAATGTTGGTATTTTTTTCGCAATCGTCCAGAAAATAAGCTGATTCTGATCACTTTTTAGACCGGAAAATCCTTCTTTATTGAACGAATTTAGAAGATTATTTATAAGGGATCGGAAAGAGGAAATGCGGCATTTTGTTTAGTTATGTAATATACCGACAGAGCAGTTATATGTCAGATTGACTTGTGAAGGTGGTAAATGTGTAAATACAGTGCTATTAGTTACTGACTGAACGTTTCCATTAAGAATGTAGATAAGTGATATTTCCTAAATTTGGGTAAAATTGGATAAATAGAAGTGATACTTTACATGAAGCCCATAACAGCATTTATTGAAAAACTATATTAAAATATAATCCAAAACTTTTCAATTTTAGTATTTAAGACTGTTATATCAGGGGAAACAAAATATTAGATTTTGCCTACAATTAATCATCCAGAAGTGATACTTTACTTGAAGCTCTGAACAGATTCTCGTGAAAAATATATTATGATATACTTTAAAACTCGTCAAATTTCATATTTACGACTTCTATATGAAGAGGAATAACATATTAGATTTTGGATACATTAAACCGGAAGTGATACTTTATTTGAGATTTTCGTGAAAATATATTGATACAATCGAAAACTTTTTAAATTTGGTATTTAAGACTTCTATATTAATAAGAATGACATGTTAACTTTTCTCTAAAATTGATAAATCGAAAGTGATACTTTACATGAAGCTCTGTACAGATTTTTGTCAAAAATATATTATGATATATTCTAAAACTTGTCAAATTTAGTATTTGAGACTTTTATATAACGGGAAATAACATATTAGATTTTGGCTAAAATTGATAAACCGGAAGTACTACTTTACAGGAAGATATAAACAGATTTTCTTGAAAAAATATATTAAAACATGATCCAAAACTTCTCAAATTTGGTATTTAAAACACGTGTATAATTTGAAACAACATTAGATTTTAACTATACCAATATGATGAACTGGAAGTGGTACTTAATTTGGAGCTCTTAACAGATTTTCGAGGAAAAAACATAATAAAATATAATCCAAAATTTGGTATTACAGAATTTTTTATTTATTGAAACAACAAATTTAGATTATGTTTACGAACGATCAAGCGGAAGTGATACTTTACTTAAAGTTCATTGCTATTTCAAACATGGAATTGACGGGAGGTCATGTGTTGGTGACATCAGATTTTTTGTTATTTTTCGTACCCTCGTCGAATCAATAAATTGTGTTTAGAAGTGAATAAAAAATAAGTAATATTACACCAAGTACATTTTCCCATTTACAATTGCAATATCAATAATATATTATTTTAAAGTTGTTATCTTTGTGGCCAATACTGTATAAGTATTTATTTATTTACATCAAACTATCTTAATGCCCACACAAAGTTATGAAGTTAGGAACTTAGTAAGAAATTGAATCCTCTAGAAATTAATGTTAGGAACCCACAAGTTAAACATTTAAGCTGTCTAAATTGAACGGTACATATTTTATAGACAGTTCCTTTGAACTAAAATTAATTAATTAATTAATTACACACGTGACCTTGTTTAGAAATTAGTAAACATGTCTGCAAGCGAGAAACTTGAGACTAGCTCGACGTGTACGTCTACTAGTACTAGAGAGATAACAAGTGACTCACGGCATGACGGAAGTCACCCTGCCACCTGTAATTTCACTTCCGGTGACGTCAAATTTACCCAGATTGCTTTGATTATTACTATAGTATTTGGGAATTCACACTACAGAAGAAATTTAATTACGAAAGTTGTTGCGCAGGACTATGGACTTTGAGGACTGATTTTATACTTGTAATCAGCCTGCAGGATGCAGCAATAATAACGTTCACAAAGGACTGTGTTGCATACTACACCCTATAATAATAAGATCAACGGACATTTTTTTTATATTAAATGTCATTTATACAGTATTCCAGTTAATAATGGACTTTGTGGTGCTTCAGAGCCAGCATTATGAATTTTTATGTTTGCATGCAAGATACAGACTGTTCATTATATTTTGTCCACTATTTCGAAAACTCTAAAGGTGCATTCACAAATAAAAAAAATCTGATGTGGACACCACCCGACTTCCTTGTGACCAATATGAAGATGAAGTATAGACCCAATTATAAAATTGCACGTGTTTGACGTAATTTGACATTAGCATCTATTTTTTATTTTTTTGTTATTTTTTGTCCTAATCCATAGCAAGCTTCATTACAAAAACCAAAAAGTATGTAAGTTTTAAATTTACATATCTCGCTTATACAAAGGACTAATTTAATAATACTTGATGTGCTAGACGCAGAATTTAATTCTCTAAAACTCTTATTTGAAGCATTTATTTTTAAAATCAAAATGAAACCATTTTATTCAAGAAAAACTGTTAACAACTTCAGGGAATATATCACTTCCGGTTAGCCTGTTTTAACCAAAATCTGATATGTTATTCCAATTGATATAAAAGTCTTATATACCAAATTTGAAACGTTTTGGATTATATTTTAATATAGTTTTTCATTAAAATCTATTATAGGCTTCAAATAAAGTACCATTTCTGGAAATTATGTAATGACCAAAAAGAAAGGTGCACAGCTAGATGTTATAAAAGAATACAAAATTTCAACTTTCTACGGCTTACCGTTTTTGAGTTATGCGAGATACGTACGTACAGACGTCACGACGAAATTAGTCAGAATGGATTCAGGGATGGTCAAAATGGATATTTCCGTTGAAATCTCAAAACCGAAATTTTTCGCGATTACAATACTTCCTTTACTTCGTACAAGGAAGTAATTAGGTTTAGTTTTATGGTTTATACTTTAGATTTAAAGACTTTGGCCGATATTCTCTAAAGGTACATTCACAAATGAAAATTAGGTTTATGGTTTTTGTTTAGATTTAAGTAAGTCATTCATAAATGCAAGTTTAATTTAACTCGAATTTACTTTTGATTGTACTGACATTTATGCAAATGCTTCAGTAGAGCAATTCTTAATAGATATCCGTGCGCCGTGTAACTGACATTCGCTTGGCATTATTGGTTATATTTCAGTAATTAAATTTTGACAGTTATATGTTCTTCTCACATTTGTTTAAAAAGCCGAATTCACCAAGTGAATACTAAATAAAGATGGGTGTATATCGTTCCAGACTCGTTCTCATTGGTGAAGTTTGTGACGTCAAACTAAATCATAAACCGAAAGTTTGGACCTTGCAATGTTTAGCTTTATGATTTGGATTTAGAGACACTAAATTCAGAAGTGTGAATGGAGTCATTACATATTATGCGGCCAAAGTCTTTAAATCTAAAGTATAAACCATAAATCTAAACCTAATTTTCATTTGTGAATCATAAAGCTAAACATTGCAAGGTCCAAACTTTAGGTTTATGATTTAGTTTGACGTCACAAACTTCACCAATGAGAACGAATCTGAAATGATATAGATATATACACCCATCTTTATTTAGTATCCACTTGGTGGATTCGTCATAAATTAATTGCTGAAATATAACCAATAATGCCAAGCGAATGACAGTTTCACGACGCACATGTGTCTTGTTGAGTACTGCTCTACCGATATTTTAATCTTGTTTTTAAAGCATGTACATAGATGTTTGAATGAGATGAGTTGACAATCACCTGACAATCAAGTGCCAGGGACATGATCGATATTTGATCGATTTTAAATTCAATGTAAACATGGACATTCTCAGTAGTGCTACCGTTATGATACGAAAATCAACTATAATTATTTAAAATAATTTTATATTCCCTACGGGTAGATTGCATGAAAGTGGGTTAACCCTCGAGTTACGCTAACCCAGGATTACATACACAAACAGAGAGTTTTCAGCCTATTTGACAGCTAAACTCAGGTTAAAAAAATAACTCACCGATTTGCACAGGTTAACCCACAAATAGCAAAGTGCAGTTAGGCGATAGTTGTCATTTCACGCGTCATATTTAACACAAAATTACTTTCTCGAGGGTTAACCCACTTGCATGCAATCCACCCTAAAAGGAATAAGGATTGACTTAGAAATAAAGGTAAACGTTTCTAAATACTAATATTTTTTATTTCTTCTTTTCTGAAAAATAAATAACACACAATAATGGACCTTTTCAATTTAACGGCTATCTCTTTCCATCGCTGCAAATAGTAAGAAAATGGCGCGAACAACTGCCAGTTGGGCTGTCAAACGAAACGTCAAAAATATTTTAGTTATTAAAATACTTGTATTCTCAGTGAAAATTTGCATCGTTAGACATTTTAACTTCAATAATAGCTTTTGTAACTTATTGCGATAAGTTTTTTTTAAAGTTATCTGAGATATTCTCACATTTTACGTTTAAATTTTTTTAGAAACAAACGCCATATATCTCAGTTGTTCTTACTATGTTCAGATCTCCATTGCGCATATCTTCTATCTCTTTAAATTGAAAAGGTCCATTTCTACAAGTTATGCTTCATTCTATAAGGAAAAATAGAATACGTGTTAATATAAAACATATTCTATAAAAATTAATATTCCTTTCATTTTCTCAATTTTTCAATTTCAAATAAAATTTATAATGCAACTTATATGATTTATTTTTTATTATCCTCATTCGTGTCAGAAAGTAGAACTTTAATGCCTTGATATATAAATAACTATTTTATTAATAAGTAAAGCTAACAAATTACGAAGATATTTATGTTTTTAGTGCATGTTTCATAATATTTACTTTGTATTTCGAGCACGTTTATTTGCTAATAAAGTTAAGTAAGTAAGAATCCCCTAGCACCCATATCATTCTCAAATATAGCGTCTAGACTTGTGTCACTTATGCCAGGCGCTACACCTTTATTCCTCCGGTCAACCCGGAGTCGGCTCCAGTCTTCTCCTAGCGCCGGAATAACAAACGACGCGGTGGCGGACACAGTGTCGTCGGCTCGATAAAAATTTCACGAGGCCAAATCCGTTTTCCTAACCGTCTGTAAACAGATTACAGTCCCACACTTACTCGACAGCTAAGTAAACTCGACAGAAGATAGACAAAGATTTTCTCAAGAAAAAGAAGGTGGGCGTGGGGAACACTTAGCTAATCTTATTTTTATGTGGTGGGGGGGGGGGGGGATTTTATGAAATAGACAC
This sequence comes from Harpalus rubripes, assembly GCA_963082715.1. NCBI lineage: Eukaryota > Metazoa > Arthropoda > Insecta > Coleoptera > Carabidae > Harpalus > Harpalus rubripes. Next base: position 78,852,063 of record OY720450.1, read on the forward strand.
TAAAATATAATAAATTTCTTCGGACATTTGTGAACTTTACGTACTTGTTAATAAAATAGTAGCTTCGAGTATATTAAATTTTACGTTACAGAGCGAATTCTTTAATAGTGTCGAGTGTTTAATACTATATTCTCTCTGTTTCGGGTTTCATTCAAATTATATCTTTTATAAAAATATTTGACAATTTCAATAGGCTACTTGCGTGGTACTGTAACTCTGATATCTATCACTAAATACCTATACCTTGTTCCATTTAAGCCATTCAGTATTGCAGAGCATAGGGAATAGTTTTGACCTCTCTGATTGGCTGAAATTGGAGACAAAAGATAAGTTTACCCAATGTAATTTTGGCTACTTCAAGTTTGCGTTGTTGCCAGCTCCATCTACTGAATGGCTTAAATGGAACAGAGTATAAAGTAAAGTTGAAAACGTATGTAAAACATAAATTTTATTTTAAAAAAATTGTTTTTTATTAAAATAAGAAAGAAGATTTTCTTTGACATCATTATTTTGAACTGGAGAAAGGGATGCATATTTAAGAACGTAACCTGTAAATGGCGAGCGAGTGAGAGTTTTAATTTGATTGTGACAGTTCATATTTCTGTCACTGTTTCTCGTCTTTATTATTTACAATTTGCGTGATTCCGGTTACTTTTATTACGTATTTCGATTTGTTAAGCAGGATTTTGAAGGAAACGGATTTTGAACGAAAATATTAAGCACCAAACTATTATTCAAACGTCAAACATATGATCAGTCATGTTTAAATTACTCGCACATGCCGTTGCTACTGGACGTACCGATGTTATTGCTTTACGGCCATTCATTGGTTCGGCGTTATTCTACGTCATAGGTACACGGCGGTAATTTAAATATTAAAATTTCATTAATTTTTTTCTGGCGAATTAATGAAAATTTTGCCAAAAGAAAAAATATGGGTAGCAAGATTTTATCGTCTCTTCCAAAATATTAAATAAAAAAATGGCACGCAAGGATTATTTTACAGAACAGTCAGGTTTGCACAACGGCAGTTTACAAAGAAATCTACCTACCCATGAAACAAAAGACGGACGATAACAATTTTTTCTTGTCAAATTTGTGTGAAATTCTTAAGTTCATACAGTAAGTTGCATTCAAATCGTATTATTTATTACAGTTTAGCGTAGAATTTAATAAAAGAAGGCAGTAGTTCTAAAATTATTCATCAGCGAATGGTGGCCGTGTATTGACAAGATGCCCCAAGTTATTTTAAAGTAAAATGTTGGTGTAAAGAGTTTGGGTCACAAAGCGCGTAAAGTTGTAGACGTTATCAGGGACTGCGGTTTTACAAAACAATGCCATCCACCTTATAGCCCCGATTTAGCACTTATGCCCGGTTTCTCCACAGCAACTTAAGTTGTTGATTATTGAAGTGCTACTTAATTGTAAGTAGGTCTTATATCCCAATTGCCTTGCACCAGCAAATTTAAATGCGAACTTTACTTATATCACAAATTACATTGGCAACAGCGTAAAATATGTCAAAGCTGTCATTGTGTTTATATGCATGAATTCGTTTTAACAGTATTCGATATGGATTTACCGGATTTCTCTAATTTTGACGACGTTAACGTCGTGGATAATGTAGATGAAGTTGATTTTATCGATATTGTCGAAAACGGCAAATATATAACTGAATTGATTTGTTCAATTATATGACGACAAAGATTTTTGCTGTCGGTTCAGAATAACTAAAATCACTACTATAGATATAAATTCTGAGGCTAATCGAACCTCACTTGGAATATATTTTCATACAATAGTAATGAATGGGCTTGTGCAAGAATCATTGTCAATTTCAACACAAATAATAAGCTGTGTAATCATACGTATTATATTTAACGTATAGAAATAATTCCATAACCCCCTTGAATCAATGTCTCTTGACTCTGAGGATGTATGCAACAGAATCTCATTTCAATGATCTCTTTATCCACAATCCACAATCTCCGTTAGCATTTTTTTTCTTCTTTGCTGTAATTTTTTATCCATATCGCTGAAGACGCACCGTAACTCCACAAAATAAAACAAATTTACCGCGAAATGATATGACACCTGACATATATGACACATAAGTCACCGTTTTTTTCGACTTACATTAAAGTGCTACTTACGTTTCACATTTTGACATTTTAGCGTGGTGCAACGGTTTAAAGTGAAACTTAAAAATAAACAACGACTTAAGTCTTAAGTTGCTCTGGAGAAACCGGGCATTAGTGACATTTTATTTAAAAATATGAAAAAAATCTTAGGGGAAGAAGATTTGAATCAGACGAGGAGTTAACTTTGTTTCAGATATTTCAAAAAAATATTTTTGACGGAATGGAACAGATGAAGAAACGTTTGGAAAAGTATGTTAGTGTTGAAGAAAGTTATGTTGAAAAATAAAGAGCAATGTGACTTCTTTTATAGCTAGATAGATTTCTTTATCAATTTTTCTTGTAACAGTGATTTGTGTTTTTATTCTGTCCGTTGCCAAGATATTTTATGTATTTACTACAGCCTCAAATAACAAAATTGTCACCAAAAATCGTTTAAGAATTAAGTTCCTTCAGCATCAATAAGCGTGCTTATATCATTCTAATTCAAACACAGAGAAAAAGTTTACCCTATCCCATATTTTATCTTATTTACCCCATATCAAAATGACATCTCTTAGCATCCAGCTTCCAAGCTGTCCAGTGTTGATGCAGTAGAATTGGTTATGAATATTTAACGATCCAAGGCTGCCTGGCGTTTAAGGCGCGTTAAGCTTCGTGCTACCTTCCACACTTGTGTAACCACTCAGGAGGTTCACAACCTACCCCCAGCACACAAACCCCTAACCACTTCAACACACGCTAGGGAAACATCCAGGATTCTTTCCAGTTTGTCTTACACCGTAAAATAATAATGGAAACAGAGATTTCACCAAATGGATAATGGTTTAACACAAGAACGGATGATGGGGAATAAACACTCGAAATCTTACTGTCAACAGATGTTACATAATTTATGGAAGACATGTACCACGTTCGGAAAATATTAGATAGAATTATTTATATATTGTAAAGTTATTATCAATTTAAATACAGGGTGTAAATGAAATAAGTGCATTAAATTTAACCAGTAATATAACTCGACGAGAGCAACAATATTTCTTAATAACTTTTTCTCGAAATCGCATATTTTTTTTTAGCTTTTTTACCACCCCGTAAATTGACGAGTCGTTCCACGTATTTTTCTAATAATTGAATGTAGAATAGCTATGAAAAATTTTGTTTTAGCAATTGACAGTTTTGTCAGTTGTTGCAAGTATATTTTGGCATTAGTAATAAACTTGTTTATCAGGTAAAATTCTGTCAAAATGCTTATACGTTTACAAATAGCGAGTACACAGATATTGTAATTACTTACCTATGGTTTATTTATTTATTCGTATCTTTACTACATTTTAATTTATGGTTGATATAAAGACAGTATTATAAAGTTGCCAACGCATTTAGACGGAGCGTTTCCAAATCATACTGTTCCTAATATTCGCACATTTGTTAATCTTGTACATCTTTATCACAATACGAAGTGTCACATATGTCAATTTTAAATAAAGCAACAGTTGTATCCATATCATGTGCAAAAAGATCAATGGTTTCAGCAGACTTCTATTTTAGGAATGGCTCATAATGTTCATTAATGAGACTGAATTTACTTGGGAACGTGTATTTATTATGCACAATACACATTTCAACAGACGAAAATGCTGTTAAAATTTTCATTAAAAAATGTTTGAGCGGGAACAATAAATGGACGACTAATTATTGGTACTCATGTACCTCGTTTAAATGGACAAAAGTTTGTACTTACATTTTTTGAATAACGTATTTAAACTATTATGATTTGTCGACGATAAATAATCATCTCATAACCTAATAACTATGCTTTTGCTCTTCCTCCCCTCGTTCCTCCTTGTCTTCCTGTATTCACAGATGATTAAAGCCTGGTTTAATACAAAACTTTATAATTTTGTTATCCAAAATTTAAATTTCTTTATTTTAAAAATTGTACTATTACGAATTAATTAATAATAAATGTTATTTTCGTTGATTCGTTTATTAATTACTGTGATTGCAAGTGTAACCGATAATCGAAAATTTTTGAGCTGTTTGTATCCCACTTGAATACGACAGCTGCCATTTGTTCTCCATGGGCGCGCGCCGAAATATGCAGCAAATCTTTAAAGAATATTAACTCAAAATCTAAAAGGCTTAGAAAAAAAGTTATTAAGAAATATTGTTGCTCTCGTCGAGTTACATTACTGATTAAATTTAATGCACTTATTTCATTTACACCCTATATATATATATATATATATATATATATATATATATATATATATATATATATATATATATATATATATACGAGGTGCTATCCAAAATTTTCGGGACTGGTGCTGCCATCTGTTGAAAACCTTACTTTTGGTCTAATGGTCACCATCACCCTCGAAGTAGTTTCCATCCGCACGTACACACTGGTCCCAGCGCTTCTGCCACTGGTCAAACGTTTTCTGGAAGTCCTGTTCTTTGAGGGTGTTTATCACCGCTAGCGATGCTTCTTGAATCCTCTCTAGAGTGTCGAACCGATGGCCTTTCAACTTGAGTTTCAGTTTTGGGAATAGTGCGAAGTCGCAAGGTGCCAAATCTGGCGAGTACGGTGGGTGGGGTACAACCGCCATGTTGTTTTTTGCCAAAAAGGTCCTGGTAAGCAAGTACGTGTGACAGGGCGCGTTATCGTGATGCAGCAGCCAGTTCCCTTGACGCCAAAGTTCGGGCCGTCTTCGCCGCACGTTTTCGTTGACATGTCCCATAACCAATACCCACTTCATCCGCAAGGTCTTGAATGGTTCGACGTCGATCCGCACGAACCAATTGATGAAGTTTGGCAACAATGTTTGGCGTTGTGCGGCTAACGGGCCTTCCAGTGTGAGCATCATCTGCGACGTCTGTACGGCCGGCCCTAAACCGAGCATGCCACTCAAACACACGCGCACGGCTCATGCTTTGTCCCCCAAACATTTGTTGAATCATTAAAAGGGTCTCCGTAGCACTTTTCGCACAGAATTTGATACACACGCGCTGTTCTGTTCGCGGATCCATCGTAAAATCGCCACACACCACACACAGAGTATTACAAAAATCACTGTGGACACGCAACACGTCCTCCCAGGTTAATGCCACTCCGCACACGGACTCATCAGATATGCAGCTCTCGCCACCTAGCGGTGCAAAGATGAACTACTCCTACTTTCCAGATGGCAGCACCAGTCCCGAAAATTTTGGATTCCACCTCGTATATATATATATATATATATATATATATATATATATATATATATATATATATATATATAATCTGATGCGGACAGCACATTAACTTCCGTCAGTTCAATGTATTATGTACAAATTCTACACAGAAAGTTTCTTGCAAACGATTCCATATTTCCAGGACATTACCTTAAGTCAGTTCTCTGAAGGAATTTGTTAACTACTGGATGGAGCAAGTGAATCTTCGCATGTACCCGGCCAGATCGACAGAAATAGTGATACATAATTCCGATTTGTTGTCCTTATTTCCGTCACTTGTCATTTGTTTGTCTCACAGGTTTGACAGTTTTTAGGTTATTATTGAAATTTAATTATTTTAATTATTTAATTGTCAAATTTATATTCTTGTGTGTTCTATTTTAGCATCGTACTGAATTTGACAGATGTGAATTTGACAGTGATGTGGATATCAAATTCACTTGTCGAAAGTAGAATTATCTATTTCCTTCTCACTCACACTTCCTGTGTTCTCTCTTAATCTGGCCGAATACAGAAGAAATACGTGTATCGGTATAGGCTTGCTCTTTCCAGTAGTTAACAAATCCCTGATTCTATACATTTTGTGCATACAGAAAAATTCTATACTTCCACTAAAATTATAACACAAACATACTATGTTAATTGCACTTGACACTGACATGTGTCAAACAAAATTTTCTTAATATAGTAGAGGTTTCCATGTTTATAGCACAGCTAGCTGTTTTATGAAATTTAATTTCTTTATGGAATAAATAAAGTTTCGGACTGGCAGTCAATATTACAATTTATTCACGCCGACGTTTCGACTATACAATAGTCTTCTTCAGGGCTCTGTTGTATGATGTTATCCATGAGTCTTAGTAGTGGACACTACTAAGACTGTGAATTCAAAAAATTATGTTCGACTGTTATTTTTTGAATTCTTCACATTGGACACTACTAAGACTCATGGATAACATCATACAACAGAGCCCTGAAGAAGACTATTGTATAGTCGAAACGTCGGCGTGAATAAATTGTAATATTGACTGCCAGTCCGAAACTTTATTTATTCCATCCCCAACACAGTCGAACATAATTTTTTAATTTCTTTATATTTTTTTTAACTCTATATCCATTAAATATAATATATAAAATGTAATCAAATCGTATAGAGAATAAAATATTCTTCAATATTTATATTAACATTAAATATGAAAAAATGATATTTAACAGCGTTTTTTCAAGAAAAGCTGTTTAAATCTTCAAATTAGGGTACTTCCGGTCGACCAATTGTAACCAAAAAAGAGGAATACACAAAAATTATAATTTTTAGAAAGAAGGTATTGGAGTTATGCGATCCGAAAGAATATATATATATATATATATATATATATATATATATATATATATATATATATATATATATATATATATATATATATATATATATATATATATATATATATATATATATATATAGCTGCACTTGTCTGTAAGAATAGCTCCGCGCAAGCGCCAGATTGCTTTGATTTTATTGGTGTAGAACGAGAAAGGGGAACTAGCGGGAGGGAAATTCTTACACTAAGTGACAAGGATAGACAATAATGTTTGTAGCAGACTCCTCTTAAGTGAGAGATAGGGCATCAGCAGTATATTTATTTATAGGTACATTTATCAAACTAGAAAATTAAATCCCCATAATAAAACCATGGTAACAAAACTCATCATCGTATATTTTGACCAAAGACAGTACCTTCCTTACTTAAAGGTGATGGAAGATAAAAAGGAACAACGTACTGGTTTCTACGATGTTAAACAACAATTTAATCGTAACTTGAAAAGCTGTGACTTTGATCGTATTGGACATGGCTTACAACTCGCAACCAATAACAACTGATTCATTAAGCAAGGAATGAAGTTAGCTACTGCAAAATAAAAACTGTAATTTTCTATTTTGCGCCTTTAACAAAGCTATCGAAAATTGCATGTAATAAGTTTAGCGTAATTTTTGACTGAAAGTTGAAACCATTACTAAAACTGCATGTAAACGTAGTAAAGGTTAAGAAATGATCAACCTGAGTTTTGCACTAAGATTAAATACATTATCACTTCAAAAACTTTAAGGTTTCAAACTTTAAAATTTGATTATTAAAAAAAAACACATTTTGTGACATTCATCTTTTTCCACCTGGTTCTCCAAATTCTAATTGCAACTTCTCTTATATTGCTGGCCAATTAAAATGCACCCTTTCCCATATAGCTGTTAGGCAAAAAACAAGTCAAAAGAGTTAAGGAAGGAGGAACTCTCGATTTTTCCTCCGTTTTACAGCGGTTTGCCTCCAGTATCGCTCAACCAAGCCGTTTAATATTAATGGAGATTATGGAAAGCGCTCTCCCCTTTTCGACGAGCGCCTATGGTCGCTGATTTTGCCCTGCCTAACAGCTGCGTGGCTATTTTCAATGGATTTTCAATTGTGATTTATGTTTTGTTTTGTTTTGAGTTTCAATTGTATCCACCGTTTTTTGTTTGATTTTCGGAAGCTGATTATTTGTATGTTTATTACTGTTTCGTTAAACAAAAATGTTTTCTTTTATTCTGTGGATGCCAGGGGCACAAATTATAATTAAATATACAACGGAATTTTGAAAAACAAATTTGGATAATTAAATTTTGTGGTGGAAAAAATTAAAACTAAAGTTATTCGTTTCAATATTTTGTTTTCTGTTTTTCGCAGCGTCATTCTTTAGGATGTTACAAAATACATAATTCAAATCAGTATACCAGCTGTGCAACGAAACGCGGTACATGGGAGTTTAACACAGGATTTTAAAAATGTGTGGAAATTGGCTCTCCTGTACATTATAGAGCAAAAGTACAAGAATAAAAAGTAGTTTAAAATTTATTTTTACTTATAAAAAGTCCTCATTTAATGCAATAGAATATCTGTAGTACTAGATATTTAGAAAATATGACATTTTCGTCAAAAATCAGATAGCCATGGAAATAAAAACAAATAAAACAAAATCTCAATCCGACAGTTAAGTATTATTGATATTAATTGTTGTAAGCATTGTGTATACATTGTTATAATTCAGCAATAAATATTTAAGTAATGATCTTAATTGATATTTTGTTTTATTTGATTTTTATTTCCATGGCTATCTGATTTTTGACGAAAATGTAATAATTAGTACTACAGATATTCTATTGCATTAAATGAAAACTTTTTAAAAGTAGAAATTAATTTTAAACAACTTTTCATTCTTGTACTTTTACTCTAAAATGTCAAATGTAACAAGAGTAGGTAACAGGGCCATCTTTTCGAAGTAGATTAAAACGCGCTTGCAGAGTGAAGCAGAAAGAGTCATAGCTTTTTGGTATTTAGTGTAAGTACATACGCGCAAATACGGCGTCTGTTTCTGACGAATGTCTGTAAATCGACAAAAAAGTAAATACAGGTAGTGACACACATTGTTTCTAAAACACTATAAGTGCTCTGCTCGGAAATATTTCAAGTTAAGGATTAGTTTGTGAGTTATATCTGCTTTTATATTTCATTAAAAAACATTTCGAATTATTACCTAATAAATACAAAAAGCAAATAATATCTTTATAAGTTAAGCGGTGTCAGTTGTAACACGTGCCACGGTGTCGATTGTAACGTGTTTAATAATTAAGTACAGTACTGATCATGATAAAAATTACAAGAAAAAACCACTGCTATCGAAAACATAAAAGAAGAAGAGCAAAAAAAACGAAAAATAGTTCCGAAAGTAACAGTCGCAGATTACTCTTCAGATGGCTCCGATGAGGAAACTCTCTAATATGTATTGGCCCATATTTTTTGAGCACAGGAGATTGGTTGCAGTGGCGAAAATATAAAATCTGGACACCAGGTAAGTTAAATTGTACAAAGAAAGACCTATTTTATGTTTAACTAAACTGCAATTTCGTTAGCGACTAAAGGCATTGGTCAAAATGGTCCATATCACCAACAGAATATATATTTTGTTTGCTTTTAGTTGTCATCTGAATTTTGTATTTTCTGAGGTAATAAATAAATGTTTATTTTTTCAATAATTTCTTCTTTTATCTGTTATTTTATCTTATTACATCACTGTTAAAATTTGTTACAATTAACACTGGCCCTGTTACTATTGGCACCAGTTAGGTGTCAATTGTAACATTTGTAATGCCTGACTAAAAATCCTTATACTTTTATATTTGTCATATGTAGGTTGTCATACAGGTAATTTCAAAATTTCTAAAAGTAACGTTAACTCGTGAAAAATAAAAATTTAAATTTTGTAACAATTGACACCGGTCTCGCCTATTATTTTGATGCAAATTATATTTTATAATTTCTGACAGGTAAAATGCCATTAGGTATATTTGTTTGTGATTTTAATTCAATACCGTGGCTAATACTATAAAAAAGAAACTTTTATAAAATTTTAATTTCAATTTTGTCGGTTTCGGAATGTTCAAAATAAGATATGGTTAATGAATTAAAAGCAGAATTTAATTCCCTAAAACATTTATTTGAAGCATTATTGTCTAAAAAAAACTGTTTTCCCATGTTAAACCCCTATGGCCAGCTTTTCGCGTTACACCCGGTATAACACACCTACACTGTAGAAGAAATGTGCATATAAAAATGAACGTCACGACTTCAACGGCAATCAAACGATCATGTTCTCTACAAAACAAACGTGAAACATATTGAGCTCAGTGTCTATAGATAAAACAATACCTATGAACAAACTATAATCTTTTACAACTGGTATTTAAACCCGTTATCTGCATCCAATCTCCTAGAATGTGTACCCATTACCTGGAACAACCAAGTAACAACTGAACATCACCGCTATGGCAGATAACAACCGCACATCGGCGATAAAACACATCAGAAAACATTTGCATATCGCCCGAGCATCGTGCATGAGTGTACAGTAAACAATAGCTTGGTCGCTATAGCAACCACGTGGTAAAAATGGAGAAAACAATGGAAAGTGACACTTCCGGGACCCGAAGTAGTAATTCCGGGATAGATTCAGGGAGATGATAATTATTGTTAGGTTAGGAACATCATGACGATTACGATATAAATTTTGTTTTCAAGAGAAAGTACCTAGTACAAAACGTGATTGTAAACGATGCTTAATATTATAGCGCAATAAACTATTACTACAACAAAAAGAACTCTTCATACTTTACAGCGTATTTGTCATTTACAGCTCATAAAGATTCTGTATCTGTTTTACTACCAATCAAAATACATACAATGCAATCTATTCACGAACAAACTAAATAATTTTAACAATGCCACCTACAAATAAATATAATTTTAAAAATCTGATGTGGTCAGCACATTAACTGAATATTAAGGAGGCCATATACTATCATATCCAGTAAAAAAATTGGGGTGACAAGCCGTAGGGCAAGAGTAGTACATTATTTTTCATCTGTATGTACGTTAATTTAAATAGTTTCGGTTCTGTTCTGTTATTTTTCATCTTTATGTACATTAATTTAAATAGTTTCTGTTTCAAATTTTAACTGAATATTAAGGAGGCCATATACTATCATATCCAGTAAAAAAATTGGGGTGACAAGCCGTAGGGCAAGAGTAGTAGATTATTTTTCATCTTTATATACATTAATTTAAATAGTTTCGGTTGTGTCAGTTCTATGTATTTTGTATAAATATCATACAGAAAGTTCCTTGCAAAAGATTCTATTTCTTGCAGTACCTTATAGCAGTTGTATTTTATACAAATTCCATACAGAAAGTTTCTAGAAAAGATGCTATATTTCCAGTAAAAACATACTGTCAATTGCACTTGACACTGACACCTTTCAATCAGAATTTTCTTAATATAGCAGCTGTTTCCAGAGTTAGGCTTGATTTACATTAGCGGTATAATGACGGTACGATGACGGTACAATAACGGTACAATGACGGTATGTCAATTATACGAGGCATTTACATTAGACGGTACCACGACGGTACGAACATAATAAAATACCATGACAATATAGTTTTGTCTTTTATGTATTATGACAGTTTGTGGAGGTTTGTGGTGCATATGTCATGTTTCTATCAATAGTAGAAAATATCGTGCATTGTTTAAAAATTTCTCAAATACCGACTTGGCTATAACTATGCTTACTCTTGTCAAAGAAGAAGAAAATGAAGAAAATCCAAAAAATTTCACAAAACAATACCATTTTTTATGTACTTTCTGTAATAATCTGTAGTGTATATTTCACGTTTTTATTATAAGTAGAGAACTTTTGTACAATAAATGTGTACGTATAATCATTTCTCATTTTTAGCTCATTTTGACTACATTTTGGTTTAACTAAAAGACAAATATGAAAAAGTCAAAAACATGTCAAATGTCAAACACTTACTAGCATATGTTTATTTTCACTCTGCTGATTTTGGCATGAACGTGAACTTGAAGTACACGTACTCTTCAAACTCAACCTCCCACTGCCCCTTGCATGGAAATACTACACTGTTATTATGATATACAATATTTTTTCAATATAAACAAAACTATACTGTACCCTGGTCGTATCGCTTATGTAAATCAATAAATATCAATGGGCCGTCATCGTATTAAGATCGTAGATGTAAATGGGTCCATTGGGTCCAAAATACATTGGACCAAGAAGTATCGTACCGTTATTGTACCGCCATTGTACCGTTAATGTAAATCAAGCCTTATAGCGTAGCTAGCTAATATAAGATATTTAATTTTTTAACTCTATATCCATTTAATATGAAGTATAAAATGCATTTAAATCATATAGAGAATAAAATATTCTTTAATATTTATAATAACATTAAATGTGAAAAAATGATATTTAACATCGTTTTTTCAAGAAAAACTGTTAAAATCTTCAAATTAGGGTACTTCCAATTATAACCAAAATCTAATCAGCTTTTCATATGTAACGAAGAAGAATACGAAAAAATATTTTCCATTTACTAAAATTTTACTAAAAATCTATCAACTTTCAACATAAGACATGCTACAGAAACTACCCCTATTTTTCAGCGAAGAATTAATTCAAATAATAAAAAATGGGTGATCCATTTAATAAAATTAAGTTTTTTGAATTTTGTGAACTGCAACTTTACGTTCACGTAGAAATTAAAATTTTCAAAAATAGTCGATTATTAGTTTGTATTATTGCAAACAAAAGCTTTCTTTATAAAACTGTTTTTACAGATTATAGAAATACGATTCCGCTCTCGAGATATAGAGTGATAAAGAAGTGGCCGTTTTTAGATGAAAAATCAAAAAAAGGTGAATTTCGCCGGAAGTGGTTAAGCATAAGTAATTTTTTTTATGATTTAGTTTTAGTATGTAAAATTTTCTGCTGAATTCAACGGTAAAATAAAAAATATAGCATTCCATTTAAAATAAGAAAATTGGGGTATACTTCCGGTTAAACCGGAAATGCTACTGCTTTGAAAATATTTTAGTTGAAACAGGTATATCGGAAAATCCCTAGATACCAAATTTCGTAAAATAATATTGAATAATTTTTAAAATAACAATAGCGTAAGCTCGTTCTGGGACAACCTGTATAGTAATATGAGATATAACTGACTCTTGGAGCAATAACTGACTTCAGGAAAACTCTGAAACTGCTTCCAGAAAACTAAGACAGAGTCATGTTACAATAAATCTTCCAGGTCTCAGTGACAAAAGTGATTAAAGCCTTCAACTAAACTAAATGATGTTAAAGTTAAGGTGAATAAACTATTTAATATACTCCTTTCAAAAAAACCAATTTCACAACAAACTAAAAATCTTAATCTCGTTTTCTATTAATTTGACATCTGGATCTTAATTTTTAATTACACTTTGCAAGACTACGATTCTATCTAAAGTCTGGGAACAGGTTTTACACTCGGATTTATAGCAATTTATTATTTCAAAAAAACACAGTAGAGAAAGGCGACTTATCGTTAAAAAATCAGCATTAATTAATGCGTTAATGCTAGATTTGAAAAAAGAAATTATCAAGAACAGACAAATGAAAATGAGACCACTACATGAAAATCTTAACGAGATTCAGATAATAGGTACGAATTTCCTTTATAAAAATAATACGATTACCTTTATTTGCTATAGATTACTTACGATAATACCACAAATTCTTATACAGGTTATTGGTTGTTGACCGTAATATCGAAGCATATAGGACTTTAACATGTTAAATCATATTTTCATAATTTTCTGCTTCCCAAATTATTTTAGGTAAAAATACTTCAAATAAAAGTTGTAGAGCTTAAATTCTGCTTCCAAATTAATAAGCAAAATAAATTTTTACATGTTTACCCCCCAATAATAGCGTTAGTTACCGTAATGTTATATACACTTACTAGAAATCTCTTACAATATGAAGACACGCAATTCAACTTAGGCGAGACGTAAAGAGATGAGTTTTAGTAAAGTCAGCATTAATCGTTTAGAAACTCTCTCACTGATGTCTGATTCTTTAGTACGCATTTATGCGGCTTCCAAGCGATGTTGCACTCGCTTGTGTAAAGAACAAGTATTCAAGTATAGATAAACGCTAAACATCATTGTTCGTTATCATAATCGCCAAAGAGTATTTGAATGTTTAACCAAATTGTAATTGTAATTGTATTTCATGCCCATCTAGTTGTGGGCATGACATCACGTTTTGTGTTTAATAATTAAATTATATAATTTTTTTATATTTTTCATGACGTGCTACATTTATGTATTACAATTGTTTTATAATTTAATGATGAGGTCCTTTTGGCCCAATCACTTTCCTGAGTGGAAACATATTACTGTTTAGTCTGTAAGTAGTTTTTAACATTTTGTTTGTACCTGTGTAACATTGTTTCTTCCTTCACTTCGTCCTGATGAAGCCTCAAATAGAGGCGAAACGTCGACATTAGACTTCATTAAATAAACTTACAATCCGACTGCATTCCTGTATAATTTCAACCCTACATTAGGAACGTATGATTTGGAAATGCTCCGTCTAAATGCGTTGGCAACTCTATAACAACTGTCTTTTATATCAGCCACAAATTAAAATGTAGTAAAGATACGAATAAATAAATAAACCATAGGTAAGTAATTACAATGTCTGTGTACTCGCTATTTGTAAACGTAAGCATTTTGACAGAATTTTACTTTATAAACAAGTTTATTATTAATTTCAAAATTTAATTGCAACAACTGACAGGACTGTCAATTGCTAAAACAAAATTTTCAGAGCTATTGCTACTGCATTCAATTATTAGAAAATACTTGGAACGACTCGTCAATTTACGGGGTTGTAAAAATGCTAAAAAAAATATGCGAATTCGAGAAAAAGTTATTAAGAAATATTGTTGCTCTCGACGAGTTATATTATTGGTTAAATTTAATGCACTTATTTCATTTACACCCTGTATATTGTTTTACATCAAAAAGGCATTCGATAATAGTAGTTGTCAGCGATGATTATCCGTGTGTGTAACTGTAAACTAATGATATATATTTATCTATTATTCCGGCTATAAATATCTGGAAATTCTGCACAATGTACTGTGATGTTTCTGACCAGGACAAATATCTCGTATAATATCATAAATGAGCGCTATTCCCTTAATGAATATGCATACGCCATGATTCTGTTTGCGGTAATATATTTAATAGTGTTCATTTAAATATTCATTACGATTCTCTACCATGTGAAGATGCCAATAAATTTGCACTAAACTTAATCAAGAATATTGTAATTTGCAACTTTTATTACTTCAACAAGAAAGTATTTAAAAGTTCAACTAATTACAACTTCAAAACTTTAATAACGGCAAAAAGGAACAAGAAAGATTATGATATTTATAATTGGATACGGAATCTGTACTCTTATCCAATGGAAAAATAAGGCTAATAGACTAATAATAAATCCCGAACATGTAGGTTTCTATTGAATACATATTTCACATTCAATCTAATACACGTGGTTCAAACGTCAAAAATATCTTTATTTTATTTTATTTTGGAATCATAATAGTATATTATATACTCGGGGACTAAAGTGCATATTCAATCCTGTTGGTGAAGTTTATTTCCCGAGCCGAAGGTGAGGGAAATAATCACCTGAGGGATTGAATGCACTTTAGTCCTGTGGTATATACGCTATTTTTCGCACTTCCGTATCAAATGGAACCATATTAGTGTAAAAGAAATTAATCTTACAATTTGACAATACAAATATCAAAAATTTTGTTCAAATTTAAAATCAACGCCTGCTCAAAATGTAGTGCAGATACGAATAAATAAATAATAGTAACTATACAGGCTGTCTTACAACTCGCGCCCCAGAGCGAATGAGGAAACACGAGACTGCACCCGGATGTGTAATTTCGAAAAAAAAAAATCTAGCTTAAAATATATTCGAGAAAAGACATCTTAAAATTGACCAATCAGAGACCTATACCTTTAACGAGTGTTTGCAGTAATTTTACGTTACTAGGGTTTTATACAAATCAAATCTTCTTTAAAATGTGTGGGCGACTGTAGTTTTCGAAAAATGTCAGTGTCAAATTAAATTTGACAAGGTGAATAAAAAAAGGCAAATTCTTACCATGTATTCAGCCGCTGATTACTTAGAAATGATTATAATTTTCGGAGAATGTGGACGTAACGCCAGAGAGGCAGTACGAGTCTATTCGGAACGTTTTCCGGATAGAAATCTTGTGAATCATACAGTGATATTGAGAGCCATCGCAAGGACGCACTGTACGATATAAATGATGATCTGGGATGACACCTTCGCTAACCTGAATTTGTTGACAGTGAAAAGTCAACTCTAAATTGTCAAAATTACAGTAAGTCAAACAAATTTTGTAACTCACTAGTAGTATTTTTAAAATCTAGCAACCAGTTTTATTTTGTAATAATATCATCACACCTCAAGATATCCTTCCGGGATTGGTGGATTAAAAAGTCTTGTAACTCCGTTATGGAAGCAGCCGCAAATTATTTTCTTCTATTTGTTGGCAACCTATTGTCGTCGGCAAGTGTCAGTTTCGTCTGGGGCGCGAGTTGTGAGACACCTGTATGATGTTATGGACACATCTTGTTTATTTTTACTTTAGTCCCCTAGGGATTTTTTTCATATTTAATCCCTCTAGGACTGAATTTGAACTTTAGTCCCTGAAATGAGTGATTATAATCGCTCTTTAGTCTTGCGAGTGCGAAAACTTGTTTATCCGCCCTTAAAAACGGGCGCAATTTGGCTTTTGTCGCCCAAGGGGTTATAAAGTTGCCTAGCAACAACTATTCAAACGTCAAAATCGTTGTTTTTAGATAAATGTCAGACAACATAACAGTGGCACACCCAGGAATTTAGATACAGGGGTGCATTATAAAAAATACAAATATATTTTCTTTTATCAAATGCCTTATAATTGAAAGTTACATTTTTTCAAAGGATGTAAAGCTGCACGTTTTTCTCATTTCATGTATAAAAATTTCCAGATCACAGAGCATTTTAGACAAGATAATATATTTAATGGATTTGCCTGCTTTACCAACATTTATTAATGATGTGCTAAGATCAGGACAAAACAAAGAATTTCTATTATTTTTAGTTCTTTTGGGATATACCTGTGAACTACCGAAAGTATCGACATCAACTAAAAGTATTAGTAACAGTTAATTATGACAACAAATATGATTGTGCAAAACTACAATAGTCGTTCTTATAATCGAATTTGTGGCATGTCAAAATTTCTATTTTGCACGGTTATAAATCCTTCTTCATAAAGTTTACGAATTTGTTACTTCTAAACCGCAAAACATTGTACAATACCTTCTAAATATTGAGAAACCTCCACAAAACCAAATATTTACGTAGAAAGTTATTGAAATCCAATAAAAATTCAACGACACAGAACTTGAAAGTAACGTTTCTTGTAACATTTTTTTACTTTTTCACAGAATAGTACAAGCAACAGTTCCCTTTACTTTATAAAGTGGAGCATTTCATCTCTTTTCATGCAATCTAAGATTTGTATCAGTTATTTTCATTTTAATATTATGAACTAAATTCAGGCATTCAAGACTCTAATAACTCATAATATAATAATGATTTCTTATCGTTAACACCTATTAAAGAGGGACAAAACATCTATAAATATTAAACAAGAATACGCTATGCAATATTAACATATTTTATGAAGTGGATGGAATTCTAAAAGGAAAATTACTAATAAATATTTTTCCTTATTATTTATTGCAGAATAATGACATACCGGGTGGCGCACGATATCCGTTACATAGGCGTTTAACATGGGAAAACAGTGTGACAAGGCAAGGGTAAGCACAATAACAGATAAATAACTTTTTATAAACTCTTCTAAATTATAGTTTCAATATTCATATTTTAACTCTGTTTATCTATTTAAGTCAAAATTCAGTTTAGAAATTCTTATCATATTATGATAGTCACTACATTTATTTGTTGATCTTAAGTCTGGAAATTATTATATATGGGAGCGTGACTTTAGAATGACCTCGCCTATGCATCCCGTACCCCTAAAGATAATCCTGTCCTAAAGATAGCGTTTTTGTTTTAAGATAGTCGGTATTAGTTAGCCATGGGATAAACATGGGAGAGTCGAAATTAGTACGTGGCGTCGGAAAGACGTGTTTTGGTTTGGACATGTAGTATCCTTTAGTTTTGGGGCGACGCTCGCCAGCTGGGTTACGGAATGTAACACTTGTTAGTTGTGTATGTAAGGCTTAGTATTAATTAATAATAATGTAACCGTGTAAATAAAGTATTAGTTTATAAACAACAAGTTGTGTTCATGTCCGTAGTGTTCATTAGTGTAAAGTGTAAAAAGCGAAGTGTATTTGTGTGTTCTTCCTTCTCACAAGCCGTGGACGCCAGCCATCAAAGCGTCCACCAGTCAGTAAGTGTATCATCGTTGGGAACCACCAGTAAGCCTTAGTATCTTCATTATCATCAGCTCAGGAGACCCCCCCTCGTGTTACAACAGTTATTCCTTGCACATTGCTTCCCAAATTATTTTAGAAAAAAATACTTCAAATAATAGTGTAGATGAGAAATATTCGTTTTCCGGGAATGGACTGTGTCATATTTTGAGTCAGAACTCAACGTTTCGCCCGCAGTCGTATGGGGCATCTTCAGGAGCAAAGGGGATAGTACTGTCTTAAACAAGGTTACTCGACGTGTCAACCACGCTAGAGGCCGAGTTTAAGCAACAAGAGGGGGAGACTCAGTTTACAAGGTTACCCGAAGTGTATACTGAGTCTCCCCCTCTTGTTGCTTAAACTCGGCCTCTAGCGTGGTTGACACGTCGGGTAACCTTGTTTAAGACAGTACTCCCTTGCTCCTGAAGATGCCCGATACGACTGCGGGCGAAACGTTGAGCTCTGACTCATTGACACAGTCCATTCCCGGAAAACGAATATTTCTCATTACTCAGACTGTGGAAGCCTACGCAATTAATAGTGTAGATCATTAAATACTGCATTTGAATCAATGAACAAAATTAATTTTACATGCTTTGTATCGGCAGAAATTTGATATGAAAATGTCGAAAATCACGTCAAAAGTAGTGATAGCCATGGAATTACAACGAAAAAGCAAAACAAATGTATTTTTTTTATCCAACACCGAGTCATAATATACTTGTTACTATAGTTATTTGAAATAACAATATTGATCACTCCGTGAGAGAATATTTAAGAAGTCACGAAGGATGACATTTTCAATTTAAAGAGATAGAAGATATGCGCAATGGAGATTTACACATAGTGAGAACAATTGAGAATCATAGCGTTTGTTTCTAAAATAAGTTACAGCAGCTTGTATTGAAGCTAAAATGTCTAGCGATACAAATTTTCACCGAAAATACAGGTATTTTAATGACTGCAATATTTTTGACGTTTCGTTTGACAGCCCAACTGGCACTTGTTCGCGCCATTTTCTTACTATTTGCAGCGATAGAAAGAGATAGCTGTTAAATTGAAAATGTCTATTATTTCTAATTTTTGTGTTTTTTTTTAATATAAATGAAAAGCAATTCTACAAAATTATTTTTTATATTTTGCGTTCATAATGAAGTCATTTCGATACGCAATTTTTTGTTTTAGACGGTTGGTACTAGATGACGTTTCTTTAACCCATTTTTACCTAATTTATTTTTAGTAAATTGACAATTCATTTTAATAATATAATGTCGAAATTATTATATTTTTTTTTTATTTAGAGAAGATTATTTACATGAAAATGTACAAATGGTTACAAATATAATCACAAATTGAGTAAGTAAATGTTATTGTAGAAGGTGCAAAATATAAAAAATAGTATGAAGAACTCATTTTATAAGACTTTCTTTCGCACTTGTCAAATTTTGACGCGTGCGAAAAAAAAACATGTCTTATAAAACACGTTCTTTAATATACCATTATTATTGAAATAATTTAACATTAAGATATTTATTTAAATTAATATTAACATTTATGCTAAAATAGGCCGACCGAAACTTATAACAAAAACTACAAGCAAAATGAAAAACTAATTATATTTATTTATATATCGAGTATTTACGACAATGTCCGACAAGTCACGATCCTCAACTTGATGTGGACATCTTGTTGCTTAAAGATATGTAAATACGGAATTGCAAACCATATTTGTATGTAATATGCAACTGTTTACAAACGTATATGATTTTTACAAGTTGTTTGCTTAAAGTTATTTTCTGTTTAACAATGAAAAGACAGTCATGCACGTATATGGCATACTTTATGTTATTTGTTTTAAATAAATTCTATTTCGAGATTTTCCGATTATTAAATGAATTTGAAAGTAGGAAGAAGAATAGGATTTATTTGTCAAGGATTACAAATATGTGAAGACGACCACATACCGTTGAAAGTTACGTGTTTTAAGAAGAAAAAAATAAACAAGAATAATTGTTGTGTATATTTCTTTTTAAAAAATAACAGCTGTTCAACGAGCGCTTGAATGTAGGTAGAATGTATGCACATATATCGATGCGCAGAAAGATTGATCTATGTTCTAACAGCATTTTAATTTTTTACATCCCGCTACCCTTGGTAAGGGACGTATAGGGATCGTGCTAAAAATCACATCAAGATTTTGCTAAATGACCATGTTTTAAGGTCCCTAGAAACCAATTTTAACATTTTCACGATGATGTCTGTGTGTATGTGTGTGTATGTGTGTATGTATGTATATGTGTGTGTGTGTGTGTGTGTGTGTGTGTGTGTGTGTGTTTGTGTGTGTGTGTGTGTGTGTGTGTGTGTGTGTGTGTTTGTGTATGTATGTATGGATGTGGGATCCTCCACGCTATCTCAATTCATTCAGAAAATTATGAAACCTTGTATTTCAAACTTTTTATGTAATGAAAAGAGCCCATTAGATTTTGGTGAAAATCGGATAACCGGAAATGGCACTTTACTAGAAGCTCAAAATAGTTTTTCTTCGAAAAATACCTTTAAATGTTATTTATTCGAGATTAATGTTATTATTAAAGATTATTAAATTTTCTATATATTTGCATTAATACTTTTTCTATATTTTATGGATAAATTTATAAAATTAGCTATAATTTAAATCCCAGAGGTTACGCTTTAAACAAACAAAACGCAGTCATTCAAATGTATGTAATTGACAGATAAATGTTACTATCAAAGAACTAATCATTTCAAAATAATATTAGTAACGTTTTAAAAAGAAAAAAGTAAATAGAACAATAGAAACGGAATTCAGTACAGTTTCCAGCATAAGTAAATATGTAGGTATGTATTTAGATTAATAAAAATTAACGATTCACAAAAATGCTAATCCTCATTTTTGAATTAGTGAATTCTATTCTATTCCAGTATATAAAATTTAATCTTCATTTTATTATAGCTCCGGTGGCTCAATGGTTAGAGCAACGCCTCATGTCATGAGTGCCCTCGGGAATCTGGGGTCGAATCCCACTAAGGCATGGATGTGTGTGAATGTGAACCCACTATGTAATTGGAATTTAATCCTGTTGAGGGGTTTAAAAAAAGGTAGTTACTTGGATTAGATTAGACTATATTTTAAGAAATAAACTATCAAAATTACAGTAAAATTCGCTAATCCAAAAATAAGGATTAACTTCATCATTTTTGTGACTCGGGCTGTAAATGGCGGGAGGTATTGTGTTGGCCACGCCAGATTTTTTTAACTTTAATATTTTGTGTAATTCAGTTTTAAGATTTAGTTTTAATTTAAATGATACATTTTCTAATTTCTTACTATGGTGAAAGACCCCATTATTTTATTATTATTTCTAACAAGAAACAACGTCGGTTTAAATGTTTAAATGATAGAGATTTAAATATTATAGAAGGCATATCTATTTGGTAAATAATTTTATATTCGTGTATGTCGCGTGCTATCTGTAAAAATGTCCATGCTAACTTATCAATTACCATTCCTATCCTATCCTAGGCGTGGTTCACGAGTAAATTATTTGCTGCTAAATTAATTACGACTAAAAGCGGACTACAGACACAGGGTTAATTTATTAACAGCATGTGTGTTTCCACCTAGATTGGAGATAGCACATGCAACGACACAATAATTTTTCATTATGAATGATAACGTAGGTATATTATCACACTTTTTGTCTACGTGGACTAATTTGATCTTAAACAAATGAAGGTAATCAAATTTTACAAGAAAACATGAGCCACTATACGATTAACAAAAAATCAAAACTTTAATGTAGCACATTTTAACAAACTTTGGATTTAATGTAATAAATGTTGTGATAAGACGAGGGTAAGAGTAATAACAGATTAATAACATTTATATACTTTTCTAAATTTTGGTTTCAATAATCATATTTTATCGTATTATGATAGTCACGACATTTATTTGTTGATCATTAAGTCTAGAAATTATTATGTATACGTACGTGAATTTGAATGCCCTAGCCTATGCACCGTATACCCCTAAGATAATCCTGTCCTGAAGATAGCGCTTTGGTTTAGAGTCTAGATAAGTTCGTCACGTCGTGAAGACATTAGTTGTCGGAACATGTAGTGTTTTTGGTTTTGGGATGTCGGCTCATTGCCAGCCCACTGTGTAACAATGTAACCCCTCGCTGCTGGCAATCGGTATAACCCGTGCAACAGTCAGCGACATCGATGATCAAATTAATTATTTTTAAGAATAAGTGTTATTTTTTGTTTTTCCTTTTCTTTGTAACAGCAAAAATTTGATGATGACACTTTTTAGTCTTTATTCATGACTTGAGAATTTAATTATCAAAGATAATACATTACTACAGTCTTTGTAAGGCAATAATGTTTCAATGTATTTTAGAAAAAATATCAGACTAATATCCAATTTAATTCATTTTTTATCCGAAACGAAAAGCATTATCTTAGAATACAGAGAAAAAAATAAATAATATAGTTATTTTATGAGGTAAACAATGAAAATATTCCTAATTTTATGGCAAAAAAGTCTGCGTACTATAGCTAAAACATTAAAATTATAAACTGTTTAGAGGTATATGTTTTATAAAGAAAAATATTTTGTTGGGTTTCCTATCGTTTTTATAACAGCATCTAAATAACGAGCCATTGAATCTACAAAATTTTTGCTCCCCGATGGCGTTATATTATCATTCTTCTTACAGTTAATTTTTTTTATTGGTCGAATCGCTCTTAGGTATGAAATTAAAATTGTCTTCTAACGGCCGGTTTCATAATAATTCGTAAAAGTAAACTTTAGATAATGTTTAACTTTATTTTAAATTTACTTTATATACATTTTAAAATATGAACATTTCATAATAAAAATTTCCTTTACTTTAAGTAAAGTAGTTCTAAAGTTTTACAAATGATTTTAGAACAAACTGTTTAGTCAAAAATTCTGTGCTGTGGTAAGATTGACTGTCAGAATAATACATTTTAATTATGTGTAGAAGAAATAGAGCTGGAACTTTCACATTTGATGAATAATACACTTTAATTTAATTAATATATATATATATATATATATATATATATATATATATATATATATATAAACACAAACATGTATTGGAATGTAAGAAAAGGAAACTACAAAATTCAATGAAAAGAAAAGTTAATCAATTTTGTAGGGTAGGTAACTGAATATTTTAATATTTATTTGTAAAATTTAGTAGGATTCAGCTTGTCAAAAAATTTAACAGGCTGCCATGGATAAATTGAAAGTACAATAACTCAAAAATACGTAGTAAATATGGCTTGGAAAAACAAAACAGTGTCAAGAAATCTAATGGTGGCCCGCCGAAAATAAAAGATATTGCTTATTGGAATTATTAAATACATAATGTGATGTGAAACCACCCCAAAAAATGATAATAAATATATCTCTTAATTTATTTTTTTGTTGCTATATTTATTGTTTCTTCTATCTGTTCCACTACAAATAAAATTAAAACTTTAAAATTAAAGTAACTTTATATTTATTATGAAACCGGCCGTAAGCCTTTTTCGTCACATAGCTTTGAAGTTGCTTTTAAAATATCATGGTTACCTTTGCTATTCATAATTGTTGCAATAAAAGCTAATTTTCCTACTCTCTTTGACTAAATATACTTCAAAACACTATAGTGGATTAAAAAAAACATTGTAAAGTTTTTTGACAAACTGGCGATTCGATACGTAATTTTTTCAACTTCCCTTCCAACTTTCCTTCCAACAGTATTAGCCAAGAGCCCCAAACAGTATTACACTAGGGCCCCCAAAGTTCACGGTCCGCCCCTGCTTTAATACTATTTATGATGTTGCATTTTAAAATGAACATCTATTCCATTGCTATCATTTTTTGACAGTAGTATGTAACCATGGAAGTGATGAACCATATGTTGCATTTTAAAATAAACTCTCCGTATAATATAAAGACATATTTCTTTATGAATGTATATTATATTGATATAAATTCTTGCAGCCGCCTACGTTTATTCATTAACCATTCTTAATTAGCAAGTAAGATATTGTTCCACAAGTCAACAAACATTTGTTTTATCGGTAAAACGTATAAATGTATCTCAAACATTAATGAAATTATCCTACATACCTTTAGAGACATTATTGGGTACGACGTTTTCCTGGCCCAGTTTTTCAACGAGTCCAAACATTTATACAGTATATTAATTCACGCAATAAACAATACACATAATAAGTAACAAGTTTATAAACAATATCCAACAATATTTACACTATACCGTGCGCGAA